>FASU01007610.1:6318-19106 GCA_001486225.1 Heliconius pardalinus sergestus | reverse complement strand
TTGAATGTAAACGTGACGGTAGTGGGTTTGATTCTTGCTCTTGGTAATAAGGGCCTTGAGTTTTGGCTGTTAGTAGGTGCTGATTTAAAATTAGTTACATCTTTCTATCTGTCATATTAAAATGTCTTTATCAACTTTTTTTATCTGGCGCGAACGTTGTTAATTCGATTTCCAATGAAGGGAATTATTCAATTCAATAGAAATGTCTATAAAAACTTATTTTCTATCTGGCGCCACGGCTGTGAGTTCGATTCTCATTCGGTGGAATGATTTATTTCTGTCACCAATCCTCACGCAGAGATGTTGCCTTACTCTACATCACAATTATGTTTTATTCCTGTCGTTTCATATTTTTGTACCATTTCATATTTTTGTACTGAAATGTCTTCGTAAGTTTTTTATTATTACCCATTTTCATCTCCTCGGTAACGAGGCAAAGCGCCACGTTAAGATCTGCCACTTCCAGGATCAAGATCACTGGATCCTTCTTTGCACCTTGCTGTGTGCAGAATACATCGGGAAGCTAAAAAAAATAAAATTACTTATGGATAAGGCGCCTGCAGAGTACTGCATCTTCGTCTGTTTTTTATACATTTGCATATGCGAAATAATGCGTTCATACACTATTTATAAAATATTTAAAAAAAAGATTAAAGAATTATTTAGTTTTAGCCCTCCCTAATAAAATTAAACATTATACATTTCTATTTCTTGGCACAGCATATCTAATTCTGGATGGTTGTGGTACAAAGATTAAGCGCGGCGATGAGTTCCCCCACTCAACACCATGTATAACTGGGAGAGATGTGGTAATTTTCCCCCTAAGTTTACTGTATATAATACGTATACCTTGCATATAGCAGCATAGCACGCAGAGTATGTGAGATACATAGGGTGAAGGTATTTATTTTACGTAAAGGCCGGCAACGCACCTGTAACCCCTCTGGTTTTGCACGGGGTCACTGATCACTTGCCAGTTAACATCGGATGACGCGTACGCTCGTTTTCCTTATCTTTTTCATAAAAAAAATGACACTTCTATGTCACATGACATGAAAATGAAGAAGGTATAGGTAAAGAGAATCGAATGGAAAATGTAATAAAAATAACAGTTTTCAAAGTTATTCTAAAACTTTGCATAATATTTAGCAACGAATGACTCAAGATGTAATATGGGTCGTCTTTAATCTTTTTTAAGAAGAAATTTTTGGCGAACCTAGCGGTATTTTATACGACGACGTGCCTATAAACATGTCCCGACGTGTTCAGCGAGGCCGTGATGCCATATAATACCTACTTAACTTTTTTACTTAAAAAATGTTTTTTTTTTATAATATTTTTTGGATTTTTTTTAAGAAATGAGGTCGTGGCGTAGAGTTTATTAATCTAAAAAAGCAAAAGCAAGCTTATGTGCAGCTTCTGTACCTCAAAATGTTATAAAATAATTTTAATATCCGTCTGTCAAGACCATTTATTTCAAGATGAAATAAGATGATTAGTTTTATAAATTGTACTTTCCGTTGACCTTAAATCCTGAAACTGGTCCGATTAATAATTATTAGAAATTAGTAGGTACGATAAATAAATCAATATACAGTAGAAAAGACAAAGGGGACATTGTGTACTAAATGGCAGAATTCTGGTCATTCAATATTAATTATAAAAGCCACTAATATAGATAATCTTACAATGATGTTTTACTGTACAAAATTTTGTCGCTAGAATATTTTTCAAATAATATTCTTTCTCCCATTACCCCAATTTACGAAGAACCTGGAAAACGTTAAAAACATTTATTAAGGGAAGAAAATCGTCAAAATTTCATCAAAATCTATCTCCCACCAAGATATAACCTTGACCATGCAGGCGGAAGCACGTTGAGATGCGAGAGCGGGACAGCGCTATGGAAAGTGGGTCAGTAGCGCGCGTGCCACTTCCGACATAGCGTTAAGGTTAACTTTAATATTTTTTAGCTTCACGCTGTATCCCGCAAGTTGCAGGAGAGGCTGAGTGAACCTATATGTTCTTTTTTAAATATTTTTAGCTTTACTCTGTATCCCGTGTAAGTATACACGTGTATGTATACACGTGTATGTATGCGTGTAGCAGGGTATGTAGAGTGAATTTGTTGTAAATACACTCCGTTTTTCAGTTTTCGCCCGTTTTACAGGGCATGAGTGACTTATTTCAAACACAAATCTTAAACTATAACTGTAATTGCCTAACTTTAGTTTTTAATTATAATCGTCTTCTTTCCTTAGAAGAATTATTTAGTTTTTTTTTAGTATAGGCTGTGCGTCACCCAGTAACGGAAGCTTCATATATATTCCTAACGCTTGCGGCTTATATATTATTATGTTGTTTTAAATTCTGGTATATTGATAAGTACCACCAATAATTTATTTTCTTTTATATCTTCCATGCACAGACGCCGTCACTATATTATATATCTAGATATATAGATTGAATATCCAAAAACAGTCTTTAAAACTAAAGAATCAACTAAACAAAGACTATTTATATTTTGACATAATACACTAGATTTGCTATTCATATAGTAAATTATATAAAATAACGGTAAACCCACAACGCGTAAATTGTAGCATTATGGGTATAATGTCGCTGAATTTCCTCTTATATGGCTGGCGGGTGCGCGTGGGACGCACTTTATATCTATACTTAACAATGATGAAAATTATAGTGAATTTAGCTAATATTTCAATGTTATCTTGTTATTTGATGTATGTAGTGCAATAATATATAGGTGGGTATATGTTTTACTTTTTAAAGGTCATTGTAGCGCAGTGGCACAACGTGTGACTGTAAACGCAACGGTGGTGGAGTCCTTATTCTATTTAGAATAGTAAATTAGTTTTTTTTCCTCATTCTGATATCTGGACAGAGTGTGACGTTGAGTTTCGGCACCCAAATCGAAATGTCTGGGAAATTAGGTGGAAAGTGACATCAGTCATGTCAAAGGGGCATATGCGTGCGACGATAGGTCTAAATAATTTAATAACACTCGAGGAAGTGTTATTAAATTACGTAGACTTATTTGACCATCTAGTAGAGTGGAGGAACTCTACGCCGCGCTTTGGCACGTCACCATAAGGGTGAAATGAAAATATTATATATTTATTTTCTCGAGTGAGAATCGAATCCACAACCTGTCGCGTTTACAGTCGTGGGCTTGTGCCCCTGCGCCACGTCTGGCCTCTATACAATCTGACCGTATCTAATAAAATATTTGGTTTACGACTTCAACCGTCTAAGAAGTCCTAGTAAAGTGTAATCCACTACTCTACAACTGACATCGTAACTTAGAATATAACATGAATACTATATTTATTACTTTATAATATTTAAAATGTTCTTCATATATTTATTTTCCCCTTTCACTTTGTATCAGGATAGGGCTGTAGCAGAGTGGATAGAGAGGACCCAGTGTCAAGGCACTTTGTTCTCTATTTTTCGGGCGATTTAGAGACAATGGGGAACTTACCGCCACACTTTGTCTTGCAGTGGAAATTGACCCCACGGACTCTGTCCCACTGCATTGAGATGGCTTCGTATCTAAAGACGACAATATTTATTATAAAAATATTAGCAAATTAGATTCCGAATTGAATAGAGAGCCCGTTAAAGTGCTCAATCCGAAACTCAACAGGTGAGTTTTCCCGCAATTTTGATACAAAATATAAAATATTTCATTTCCCAGAGTGGGAATCGAATCTACACCTTGTTTAGAATTGAATTTACACACTTGTGCCCCTGCGCTACAATTAACCTCAGAAACATTAATAATCATGCTTAACTTCAATATACAACTAGGACATAGCCTAGAAGTATTACAACCAGCCCTGTCAGTGGGACAGATGGTGGTAACGGAGAATTCGTTAATCTCCGCCAATGATATAAGCTATAATTATATTTCCATTACCCCATCACCACGTTGATGGTTCGTCGAAATGAGCTATTAATCATACTAACCTAAAACCCACGATTTAGTGGTACAAATTATAAGATTCAAGGAAAAACTGTCTGTTTATGGAAAGTATCGATATTGAATTGGATGGTTGTGGTGATATTAATTATAAATTAAGGTGAGAAAAATATTTTTTTGAAGATAAAAGAAGAAAAATAAAAGAATATTTTTTTTTAGTTTTATGCTGTATTCTGCAAGGCAGAGGAAATTACCCCGAGTCCAACTCGAACCCACAACTGTCCCGTTTACAATCACACATTAAGGTTACATAGAGGTTCGTATGTATTATTATTATAAAAAAAAATTCCGCTGTAAGTATATGCCTTAGCGATACAAAGTCGTGAATAGTAAGTAAAGTTTAAGGGCAAGGCGACATATTTATTTAATTACCTTTGGAAATATAATAGTAAAACTAGGAAAATTCCGTTTTGTTTACATTGTAGACTATTTGTAATAATAAGTTAGTATAAATAAGTGTTTGCTTTGGGAAGTGCGATACTAAAGTCGATAGTTCTGACTTCAAATTCTAGTTTAGGCCGTCGTGGCGCAGCGTGTGTCGAAAAACGGCGGTTGTGGTTTCGATTTCCACTTGGGGAATGAAGTATTTTCATTTCCTAGCTATGGTAATAAGACCAAGCGTAGGAGTACCACCACTCAACATGCAACCGAAAATGTTGCGATGTCTAGAGAATGGAGTGTTTAACACTCATCTATGAAGTTCCAAATCAAATTCAAATGTAGAGACCGGAGTATCCTGCGACTAGGTTGTTTTCCATGCTATATGTAAAACACAGCGTAAAGCTGCTACTCTCTTCGCCTCTAAAACGGCAAATACTGGAGAACAGAGAAATTTACCACCACGTTTCCTACGCTTGATCCACAAAAAGCGACAAAAAATAGTTTAAAAAACATTATATAGACATCACAACTGGTACACTCAGTACACAAAGCACTCAATTTTAATGAAGTATAAACTCACGCGCAAGTTCAAGAACGAAGGGCAAGGTGACTTTTGTTCGTACCTCATGTAGGGTCAAATTAAAGAGTTATTTCGTTTTTAGTAAAGAAAATTGTATATTTTTTGAGGTAGATAAGCATCTTCACGCTCTTTCTTGCACAGCAGTGTAGGGAACCTAGTGTTACGATACTCGGTACCCCACTCTCCACCCTACTTTCGAGACGTCATTGAGTGGTGTAACTAAACACCATCACACTCGCTAGTCTACGAAAGTGAGAAAATGGAAATAAATATAATAATTTCTCTATACGGAAATCGAATCCACAGCCATCCGGTATTTCTATCAAAAATATTACAAGTAGGTATATTTGATAAATAATACAAATAAAGCAAAATTGTTAGCGAATTCATACAATATCTATCTAATATTTATAATTATTAGCTTTCAGTCTCCGCCTCAGTTCGTAAGCCAAGTTCAAGAATGAAGGGCGGCATTTCACTAAAGGTCGGCGTGACCTTTCATTGATACCAGTTCTTTAAATGGGTCGACGACACCGATGCGCGATTTATCGGGGCTAATGAAATTTCACGTTTCTTAGCCTTAAGGCAGTTTGGACAAGTGCTTTTTTGTAGTTTTACCTGTATTTCTTATAACATACCTCATTCTTTTATTCTTGGCCAGTGATAAATCTCAGGTGGTCGCAGTGGGTTACATCGAAAGGATTTGTTTGACGCAATATGTAGGTACTATAGCTTTCCTCTACACAATAATAATTCAACACAAAAATAATTTTTAAATGCGGAACTCAACACCGCGCTTTGCTTCGTTACTAGAGAGAGGTAGTCTTTTTTTGTGTGCGTGTTGTATTTTCTAATGTTTTTTTGCATTTCTTACTTACAAATGTTTTTGCGTTTCACGCTGTATCCCCCATATAACATATGTAAAGACTTTATTCCACATTTCCTGCCAAATTTTAAAGACATAGTGTGCTGAGAGACTGTACTGCGTTTTGTCTTTTCACCAGAGCGAAGGAGTAAAAATGAGTTATACTCCTGAGCTGGAATCGAACCCACTACCGCTGCGTCAACCGACACTACTACTACTACTAACTACTTTCTACTGAGTTTAATTTTTATATATTTGTATTAAAAAAATCTTTTAGAATGTATAAAAAATAGGTTTATTAAAATTATTAAAATGTTAATCTTAAACAAGAATTTTTGCTAAAATCATGTGAAATTACTTTAGCAAGCATTTAGCATTTTAATGGTCTATAAACATGAACTTAATGTATAATTGTATGAGAAAGAGGTCTTTTTACTATTGAATTGTCATTGTAAGTCCCATTGTGATAAAATTCAACGATTATGATAGCGTATATATGAGATTAATTCGCACCGTTACATGTTAAAGGTCAAATTTCACTTAAGTTTTTCTTTATTGTCATATGTATGTAGGTATATGTGGGTTATTACTGCGAGTTAGCAGTTTAATACTTATTTTGTTGTTTTATGATACTTTGTTATGTTAAAAAGTGTGGTTGCAGAAATGACGGCTGTGGGTTCGATTTCCTTTCGGGGGAATAAATTATTTATATTTTCTTGCTCTGTAAGAACCTAACCTGAGAAGCCGCAGGAGAAATCTAGCTTTAGATTAAATATGAACTCACGACTATCGTGTCCTTTTTTACTTAAAATTTAACAATAAATGAGTATTATCCAAATAAGTAGCACCAGCTGTCGAATGCTTAATAAGCTTGCGTGTGTAATGCAATGAAAAATTTTTGAACTAGTATTTTACTACAATGATATAAATACCTGTATTTTATAATTATTTCCTTTTTTGTAATATTTAGTGGACTTCCGTAGAATTATATTCTTTTGAAATGAAAATGACTGTTATTTCTTAAGGTCACTTGTGGTACAGTTCTGTTGCTAATTGCAATCGATAGTACTAGATTCTGATCTAATGTTTATTTGAATAAAATTAGGGTTTGTGCCGGTGATTTTTTATAGCAGTGTGAAATTTAAAATATCTACTTTATGCCAATTTTTTCAAAACATTGCATATTGAGTGTCGGCTCAACGCCGGGCTTTTGGCCTTGGTGCCAGAGCGAAGAAATGAAAATAATAAGAAATAATAATCCATTCCCCCGAGTGGGGATCGAACCCACAACCATCTAAAATATATAAATGTATATAAGTAAAAATAATATCTTTAACGTCAATAGAAAAAGATATAATTCTATTTACTTTAAAGTAAAATATTAAGTATTATATTAGGTTTTTGTGTAAACAACATGGCAAGTTAAGTACGTCGCATACAAGCGGCGTCGCTCGGTGAAATCACAGTAAGTGGGTTGGAGAAAGAATCTCGCGCGACGAGGACCGTCAGCAAAACAAATGTATGACTGTTGACTTTTATTAGTTTTATTATATATATATATTTTTATATGTATATAATAATTAATTGGAAATTTAAATAATTGAAAGGCCAAATTAAAATGTAATTATTATATTTATCTTATTTTTTTCTTATAATCATTGTTTATATCTCAACGCTACAAATTTATTTTTTTGAGATTGAGACCTAGTGATAAGAAACTCCGTTCTCCACTTTCCGCCCAATTTCTAAGACATTGTGTGCAGAGTTGCAGAATTCAACGCCGCTCATTATCTTATTACCAGAACGAGTACATAAAAATAATTTATTCCCCTGGTAGGAGTCAAACCCCGGACCATCGTAATTACAGCCAGACGCTGCTCCATAACGCCTTCGATATATATTTTATACTCAGTTTATTCTTGTTAATTTGCAAACAAATTACATAAATAGATTGACAATTAGTTCCGTGTCCAATCAACATCAAAAGTAATTACTTTGCAATGGAGCAACAGAACAAGAAACATTTCATAACTTAGCGTAATCAAATAAAAAAAAATAAGAGTTAGTCGCAACAAATAAATTATTGTTCTCAAATGTTTTATTTAGCTACACAAAGCTATCAAAAATTAATAATAATGATTTCAAATGTTGTATTGTTTTATAAAATATGCTTTTAAATTTAGTAATATTAAAAAATACTTTCAAATAACTCTTTCCTTATATATAGTTTATGTATTATGTATGTCATATAAATAATATAATATTGGTTTTATTCTGACGCTACGAGCGTGCGTGCCGTAGTTTTCTCTATGCGCCCTGCACCTGTCGCACATTATGGACATTTTCGCATCCGACTTTCTTCCGACACGACGAGACGCGGGAACCACGCTGAGAATCTTTAGACGATCTTTCACTTCGCACCTTTGTTTGCTGATATCTATTGACCCACTTGAAAGAATCAACGTTTTCCACTTGCATGTACTTTACTAAATTTCTTTTTAAAAAAAAGCGGGAGAAGGAAAAAAACTACGTGTTATCATTAACAAAAAAATCTCCATTTATTTTACATTAATTTACAATTTACTTACGTTATTAAAAAAAACCTCTCGAAAATATAACATTTATGCTAACTACTAGAAGTGCACTATCATGCGAATAATATATAATTTATGAAAAGGGCAGTGTTTCATTTCATTCGATAGTGCACAACGTCATTGGACACCAGGATTTACAAAATTACAGTTAAAAATAAATACTTAGAACTAAACTTAACACTAAAAAGGTACTTTATTGGTCCACAAAAGCTGTAGGAAACGCCGCGCGTGAAACACTTGACCTCCCGAACTGTAATCTCAATATAACCAATAATATATACTAACTAATAAATGAGCGTTTTTAACCGCGTTTCACAAACGCGCGTTTATCCCACAGTGCGCGACGCCGTAGCGCCGCGGGCATCCGTACCAAGGACACCGATTATCTGTAGACGCGAATTATTTGAATAAATCTGTATAAATTAGGGATGTAGGGAAACTTTAAATTGTGATTGAACGTGATGTCTGTCATGGAACTTTGTAAGATAATATTTTTTATATTCAAAAATTAAAAAATATATATTTTGAATAAATAATTGTGAACTTAATCTTGAGGCACAAAATTTTGAAAGCTTTTAATAAGATTTTAATCCAGAATTATTTCAGTCAACGGAGACTATAATAGTCGCAAATTCATATCTTGTTTGAGACAATTAGTCATTGAATATGTATGTTAGTCTGTCCTTAGGTATAACGTGATGCTATTTGCTTATTTGCCCTAAATAGTACATTGCGCAAGAGCGGATCGCAGTTATTAGAACATTAAAACATCGGGCTAAGTTTTTCTCCATCCGCTTCCCGGACGCCGCCAGTTCCGCTAGCGTGCGAAGGATTTTTCGTATATATTACTTATATTTATTTTTAAACAAGGATTTTCTTGTGTATAATAAGGATTTTAATACAATTTTGTTTCACATTTTATTGACTAATGAGCAGTTTGTTTTTTTATTTATAGTAATATTCAAATTGTTTTGTTCAAAATATTGTATTAATATTGAAAATTTCAGCCATGTGTTGATATCTGTATGATATTTCTAGCCCTTCAAAGAAGAATTATTATAATTAATAATTAAAATTATATAAAAATGTAACATTCACTGTCATTTGTTAGCCTCGTTTGCTTTGCCATTTTGTAATATACAAGTACCTAATGTATTATACCTACATATGTAACGAACCTAAATAATATCATATTTGACTATAAATAGGTAATCAGAGTAAGCATCCACACAAACGAGATAAAAAGGGAAAAGAAGATAGAATTAAATAATGTGATACATATCCTTTTCCAAAGATGGGCAGTTTGAACTGTCATTATCAAGCAATATATAACTACATTAACATACTGGAATGGAACGAATGAAACTTAAAAATGCTAACAAATTATAAACACTATCTACATCGAAATTAAATCTGAAGAGCTTAAAACTAGTTAACATTGCACTTGTCCTTAGGAGGAGTGTTATTCTAGAGGGTTATAATACGTGAACGCTCTTAACTAAGTTAAAACACGCCAATACATACGAGTACAAAATATACAATAGCCTACATGAGATTCTTACACGCCGTCCTTTATCGACCACTCACACCATTACTAGCTACAGAAATGCTATCGAGCTGGCGGGCTCCAGGTTCCTAGTCCCGCCCAATTCTTTTGTGGATCTGCTGATGTTTTATTAAATGGGCCTTTTGTCTAAAGGCTTTTGCACAAACATCACAGCGGAAAGGTTTTTCTCCCGTGTGAGTGCGTAGATGCACTTTGATATTGGATTTATTTAAGAAGCCTCTGTTGCAGATGCCGCAGCGATGCACCGGCTTCTCTTTTCCAAGTAAACCACTAAGCTCCGCGGATGTGGCTGACGCAAATGCTAGTGAACTCCCGTGTAAGTTTCCACCGTTATTGCCTTGTTTTGCCTTCGCTCGACTTCGCTTGCTTTTGTTTGAAGTAGTAATCGTTGTTGTATGTGCGTGTGGATAGCCCAATAACCTATCGGGGCTGCACAGGCCGTCTGGTTTCAAGCTGAGAGCATAATGTGGCGCATATCGACCGTTGAGCAAGCCACTGACACCGTCTGTCGTCGATACAGCGTTTCCAGGAGGCGAAGATGTAGATATCACGTCCATGCCGTAACTTGTTGAACTTGGTGCCTCTTGTTTAACCGGTGGGCCATTTTGTAATCTATTTTGAAGTAGTGGCATATAGCAACTTTGAGAGAGCAGCGACTGTAGTGTCGTCCCAGCTTGACCCAAATTCTTTTGAAGAAATTCTTGGGTCTTCGTAAAGTCCTGGCTAGGCTTACAGGGAAAATCTATACTGGATTGGTGACTCGATTGTGAGGGGGGCGGAGACCCTGGAAGACCAAATTCAGACAAGTCTTGAGGTACAATTTTATCACCGTGCTGACTGTATGCTCCAGCTATCCACGCATCTATGTCCATCCAGCTATCTCTAGAGTCATTTCTTTCTGGATCTTCAGGCTGGGATGGAACCGTGGTGTCGGCAATTGCAGATCCAATAATAGCGGCAATATCTTCTATTGAGCTTATAACCGAATCTTGCTTGTTATTGTCATCAAATAATTTTGTGGGCGGCGAGCATGACTTCGCGCATGAGTCAGCCGCAACAGACGTTTCAGGAAATAATTTTGTATCTAAAGCGTCTAAAGGAAAAGGTTTAACATCTTCTAAGTCAGGAGGTTCAGAGTCGGCGGCGCACGTTGACGAGGAGACCACATCATGGTCGCCTCCGTATCCACTTTGGGTAGGGTAGTTATTATTTTCTTCAGGAAGACGTTGTGCAATGGCATGGAAGTGGTGACCGGAGATGCCGTTGATTGAGAGGTGCCCGGTATAACCGGTGAATGGGGGTAGAGGTTTAAGCTCAGCGAGGGGAGCAGGGGTGAGAAGAGAGTCGAGGAGCTCGTGGCAAGGAGGCGAAGAGGCGTCCAGCTTGGGATCGAGCCAGCAGGCACTGAGCAACAGCTCGTCGCCGCCGGGCCCGCCGCCCGCCACGCCCGTGCACTTCATGCCGCGCCTCACCGCCACGCCGCTGCCGAGAGACACCCCGCCACCGCCATACTTGGACGCCGCCACCCTGCCGCTATGTCTGGAAAAAAAAATGAATATGTTGTAATTTATGTAGGTTACTCGAATACGAAATCGAGATATCGATAAATAATCGTTTCCATTTAGCCGGCGCGCGCCGCTCCGCTTCACTAGCTATCGGTGTTGCTACGATAGTGACTATTTTTATTTCGTTCGCATACTAGCCGCTTTGCGTCGTTCCCTTGCAAAATACTACAATTTTACAATTCATATTTTGTCATAGAATAATTTAACTGTGTATTGAGGGAAGGTGTGATTATGTTGTAACTGTTTGACTTAAGGAAAATCTTTTTTTTTCTACAGCTCCATGCTACATCCCGAATATAGCTGGCTAGGCAGAGAAAACCTGTCACGACACTCTGTTTCTCAGGCACAATCTTATTACCAAAGCGAGAAAATGAAATTGATTAATTACTCCGAAAAAGAATCGAACCCGCAACTGTCACATTTATGGGCACATATTATGCATTTCTGTCACGACAATTTCAAAAGGAAAAAATCTAGAAAAATGTAAGATTATACTTGAGAAGAATATAATAATTAAGATGGTATTCAAATGTTTAATGACCTAATTGAGCAGGAAGCCGGCGATGACGGGCGGATAGCATTATGCGCGATGCATCCACCGATCAAATTAATATCTAAACATGCACAATTAACCGAGTTATTCGAGTTGGCTGACCGTGTTCTTTGTAACGCAAAATAATCATGAATTTGTATTAACTCGGTGTTCCACTCGGTGTGTGGAACAGTATGATTTTAATATGTTATGCCGTCGTGGCCCAGTGGAACAGCGTATGACTGTAAACGCGACTGTTGTGAGTTCGATTTCCATTCAGTGGATAGAATTATAGATAGCTATTTTTCTCGCTCTGGTAACAAGGTAATGCGCTGCGTTGAGTCACGTTACTTAATACACAACATTTAGAAAACAGTGGAAAGTGGATAACGGAGTGTCTCATCACTGTGTTTCCTCTATTTACTATGTTATATGCAGGATACAGCTGTCCTAAAGATAAATATGTTAGGAAGGCTTAGAATTTAATTTCATATAAATACTTTAAAGCTTAAATTTACATTACAAACGTATTGAATGTAAACTAAATAGATAAGAGTCCATGAACGATGAAGAAGTTCACTTACTATGACTTCTACGAGTATACAGTATACTCTTGATAAGATAATCCCAATCTTTATATCTGTATTTGTATATGAAAACAAGTTGCTATAGAAAATTTATAAATTACTAGTGGACCCGAA
>FASU01007608.1:5573-21830 GCA_001486225.1 Heliconius pardalinus sergestus | reverse complement strand
CGTTGTTATGTTTCCATTTAAGTGGGCGCCGCATACCACCAGTTGCGTAACAGGGCTGGCAGCGGTTATCACTCTATACGTAAACGTACGTGCGAGCGCTAAAACTAGTGTAGTTTTGTGTATTTTTACAGCTGCAATTCTGTATAGGCAAATCTTCGTATAGCTGTAACTGTATTCCGACAATAAACAGGCGGCCGCTGTTGCCGACTCGCTGAAAACATCCTTTTACGTCATCACTCCGTTATGGTTACCGCTAAATATGCTTAGATATGTCTTAAGAGACCCACTCTATTTTATATTATTTAAGGTTATTCTTTTTTCTATTTCATTTTAAAAGTTATGTCATTGCATTATATAAGAATGCATAATAATATAATAATTGACTCTCCTACTCCTATATGATAATTATTATTTCTTTCATTCTAAAAATAAATGACGTTTGCAACGATGACTTATAAATATTGTCATCAGTGAGCAACATTCGTTGAAATATACACAACACGCGTATGGTTGCTGGCAATTCATTCATCGACTTACAAAGTCAATTGAGATCCGAATTTAGCGTAGCGCAGAAAGCCAAACCTATTTTGTGTTGTGCAACGTGTACGCGTCTGAACTGCTATCCTGCTGCCCATCATTCCATATATCGATATATTTAATGTAAGTCATTTATCAAATTTGAAGAGGATCATCTTGACGCCGCGCCGCCTAGCTTGTTTTGACATGCGCATGCGCATTTCCAATTATTTAGCAGGATATTTGGGCTAGTACTAGGCACTGGTCGATTAAAATTATTTAATATGGTTTTATTTTAAGCAGTTATTTTCAATAAGTAAGTGTGCATGGAGAGGATTTGTTTCACCTATGTGGCCAAGCGACAAGTCTAGCAGCAATGAGTGGAACGAGGTCACTTGTTGCTGTTTTCAGATTCGTTCCACAAAACATTTATTTAGTGTGATATTAGAGAAATTAACTGTCTGTATAGTATTTGAAAAGTTTATTCTTAAATATAGACATAGAATTACCAATAATTATGGCTAATGTTTTTTACTGTAGCATAAAAATGTATTTCGTGCCTTATTAATGATACACATAATATTATTATTAGGTAATTAGATACAGTACCGTCTTAGGACATGTCAGGGTTCTAAGACACAAGTGAAGTTTGTGGCCGGTTAAAAATGAAATAATTCCTAATTATAACAGACTTAACCGATTTGGTAAAAACAGAATTATAAATAAAATATTAATGATGATGATGATGATGATGATTGATGGGATTCCCATCAGATTTGGTACAGTAATTGTTTATTTAACAGTTAATGTTTTCGTAGAGTCATATAATCTATGAGATTATTATGTAAGGCGTAAAAAATAAATTTAAAGAGGAATATAAAACGAAAACTGGAAATTTATATTACAGATAAAAACTAATACAAACTTGTACCTATTTGGAGTAATTTCATACAAAATGAGTGCATACTTAACACTTGTCAAGTTTTTACGTTGTAAGCCTAACCTACTTCCCGTTGATCTACAATCCTGAAAATAGTATGACACCTTCGGTGGGCAAGTCCGATTCGCTCTTGTCCGGTTCTTTTACTTTTTACCTCTCTAAATTGTATAATAAACAAAGTAATCTATTCAATAATAATAAGAATTGTATGTGTATGAAGGATAAAGTAAATGTGAATGGATATAATATGTTAATTAGATAAAAAAATATAGGCTGTAGGCGGCGCCCACGTGGCCAGTGCCGCGTGCATGTATAACGTCACTCTTTTATCCTTCGAGCTCTTTACGGAAGTAAATTTAATGATTCTCTGTAACTGACCTAGCTGACTGTTTAATTTTTATCACTTTCTCAAAGATTCTAAGAACCATATTAAAATGTAAAACACCCTTCACATAAGGTTAAGGG
Organism: Heliconius pardalinus sergestus; assembly: GCA_001486225.1. Taxonomy (NCBI): domain Eukaryota; kingdom Metazoa; phylum Arthropoda; class Insecta; order Lepidoptera; family Nymphalidae; genus Heliconius; species Heliconius pardalinus. The sequence continues at coordinate 19,909 of FASU01007608.1, read as the reverse complement.
TACGATAAACTGTAATTTTTAAAAGGTAAATAATTTATTAATTATACATAGATAATCATAGTTGAGATATATATATAATAGGTAATACTTACATATATGGTAATACTTTTAATGTGTGTAAACTGGTACTGTGGAAATCTTATATGATGAAGACTGGCGCCAAAAGATATAGTCTATTATTGCATTTCTTACCGCAATTATTGTACAGTGAATAACTAACCAAGATTAGAATCAATTCTGCACGTGACTTTAAAAGTGGGCTAATACTTAACCTTAATACAATTCTCTTATAGGAATCGTTTGTTACGCTTTTAACTAACTTCATAAAAGAAGGAAATTCTTAATTTGTCGTTATTATTTATGTTTGAGGGCTCTTGACTGGATGAACCGATTTTGATTGTTATTTTTTTATATGAAAGCTGGTGCTTCCCGGTATGACCCCATTTCATTTTGTTTAGTTCTGACAATGCCACCTATGACAAAAGCATGTAATTCAAAGGTAGTTTGAACTTTGATGAGAGTTTGGTTTAGGTTTTCCGATTATGGTATCCATGACAATGTAACGGTACTGTTCAATTCTTGGGAATTCTCAGGCGAATCTTTTAGGCTATCCGCATTTTGAGTCACCTTCTATAACATTGTAATTGTCAAGCTTGATACTTAAGGATACCCCTAAACTGGTTACCTGTAATTAACTTGTGTTTAGATGGCATTAATGTAAATAAATAATTAATCTATAGACGATATTAAATCCTATTTGTGCAACAATAAACATAACAATATCACGCTTAAGACGACTTAGACGACTTGACAATTGAAATGATAAAAAAATTAAATTAGATCTCCTAATAGACAACGTTATATTATTTTAATAACAAAATATACCTGTTTATATTTTGTGAAAAAGAAATATTGTGATATTATATTATAGTGTGCTATCTATCTATATCAATCAAAATTATAAGAAAAAATAAAAGATTTGGCATCGATAAAAGTCATGCTTATATTTAGGTAAGTAAAATGAAGGCCATTCCTTAGATGTGGATATATCCAATGCTGTTCTAGAAACGTAGTAGCTGTAACCACTAAAGAATTTGCTTTCGTTGCTTGAAAAATCGAGGCGATAAATTATTAATCTTTTTTTACTTTAGGATTAGATAGATAGATAGATTGATATGTCCATTTCTCTATTACATTTATTTTGTTGGAAAGAGAAAAAAGTGCGCTATATGCTTTTTGCATATTATTTTGTGTGCCCAAAAAATTAAGTTTCTTTAGAAAAGATTATCTTTTATAATTCAAAAAAATATTTATTAAAAATATGTATGTGTGAATTAAAAATATGTCAAAAATATTGTATTATAGTTATATGAAAATTTATAAAAGTAAAATTAAATATTGAGGCCGGCCGTTCTTATTGAGATAGGGAGTGTCTTAACACTAGGTTCCCGCTGCGGAAGCTAAATAATAATTGTTTACATCATTTGAAAAGTGATTACATCGAATACTTTAAAAATAACTTTTGTTGTTGTATATTTGTCAAAAATAATATAACTTGTGTAATCTGCACGTAACACAAGTACATACCTACGTAATGAGTCAGATGTACACACGTGTGCGTTACAGTTTGTTTAGTAAATTGTATTCTCTATAACACTAGTTAAAATGACTTTGATTTTCGGAAAATTGGTAAAATGTAGGAAAAGTTAAAATGTTGATCGATTTAACTTTTAACCTATAAAAATAATAATGAACCATAACAACTATCCGATGCATGTTTATATACATACCTATTCCTTAAAGGGACAGAAATGTTTTCTTACATTGTAAAATATTGGAGAATAATTTTGAAAACAATATTCTACAATTAATGAAATAAACGACTTGTCGATTATTATATGTTAATCTTACATAATATACAAATATTTTTATATTATATTACGTACAACATTAGTTTAACTTTTGTTTTAGTAACCCATAAATAACTTGAGAACGCCTATGATTTATTAACTTCCGACTGGTGATGTTCTACAAGTATTAGTATACAATAATTTCTAATTTAGATATATATTTCAAATAACCTTAACATTTCAAAATTCATAAATATACTACTGTAAAAACATATTATTCAAAATATTTACTAATTGAAAGATGAAATAAAAAATCTCATTATTAATTTGCTTAAATGATATGATAATATGTAACAACAAACACGTAACATTTGGAATAAAATCTATATTGTCTTTGAATCTGTTAACCCATTGAAAGTAATAAATGACACTGGACCACTGCTTCCATACAGGCGCACCTCACCTAATACAAAAACATTGCCGTTCCATTACGTTTTATGTATGTGCGTGATTTTCAATTAAATTTTATGTATTTATATCATAAAAAAATCATTTTCAATTCAATTTGTGTTTCGTGTAAAAACTTAAAAGTGCTTGTTACTTTTCAGAGAGTCGTTCATCGTGTGGTGGCGGTGGTGGATCGGAGGGGTCGGAGGGGCGTGCGTCGTGGCGGGTAACGCTAGACCACGACCTGGTGGAAACCCTTAGTGCAATTTACCCGGAGTGGTTCAAGCAGCCGCGACGAGATCGTAGTAGGGCAGCATCGCCCTCGCATTCGCCAGTCTCACCGCGGACCCCCTCGACGCCTCCGGAAGACGACACTTTCAGGTAATCCATATAAATACTTGATGTCCTGCAAAAGGTTTTAATAATTACTTTTATTATAGTTCATCCGTACAGTGTAGTGGTAGTATTAATTTGTGTGAATTTTAGTTTTTGTAGTTCGGGTGCAGAAGATATGGCTTGTCGTCAAGCGAGCGGCAGTGGCACAAGCGAGCCCCCCAGCTCGCCGCCACGAGCTTCGCCCCCAAAAGTAATTGTCGACGACAGCCCATTGCAGCCGGCGATAGGCAAACATAAAGAATGTAAGTGATATTTCAGCCAAATAACAAATTGGTGCTGCTTCTGTTCACCAGCATAAGGTACTGCTTTCTGTTCTAATTTAAAGAGCAATGTAGTTATTAAAATTACACATGAAGTTCATTTAGCACTATAACTATCGAGAGTAGCGTGCGCGAATTAAACGAGGTAAACAAAGCTTTATTATATTTTAATGAAATAAGCCTTACCCAATGCTTTGAAAATAATAAATAACATAAAAATAACAGTGAATAAGCGTTGCGTGTTTACGTGCACGTAGGACAACAAGTTAAAAATATAGTCAATAACGAATGTCACAACTAGTTTAGATCTAATATATTTTTGTAGTAGTCATATGGTTGCGCTCGTTGAAGTTTAGAATTCTGACTATTACAATACATTAAAAATATTCATATGCAATTGTGCAGCATATAATAGGAGTAATTTTTATGTTCCTCAATTGCCTTTACTTGCAAATTAAATCATGTGTACGGCAAACAGCCCGACAATGACTGAATTGCTATGCGGATCCAAAAATATTTACTAATTCTATTACAACGAAAGACGATAAAATGTTCGTAAAATACATTACGAGAATACACGAAAAATATAGTCGCGAGAGCCATTCTAACGACATCGTTAAATTTTAAGAGAATATATTTTTATTGCGGCCCACGTCATACGACACGTGGACACGTTTACGAGTGTTAATTTATTTAATATAATAAGATAAGAAGAGGATGTATAATTTAACGCATATTTCAAATGATTAAAAATAAAACCAGATAATGGTACACTGCAGTGAGCCCAGTAACCCACAATAAGCATCCCATTGGTAGTGAATGTTTCGTCTGTAATACGGTCGCGGCATAACACTAGTTTCCTTGTGCAGTGTTTATTTATGTTGGCGCGTTGCCAACGTTGTACGCCCGTCTTTCTGCTCTTTGCTCGTCTACAGCAAACAAGAATATAGTTCTGTATTCACCTTCGCCCACGCCCCCTTCACATCTTTATCGATATATTCGTAATTATATATCGATCGTCGATACGTATCGACCGCCGACGCTCGAATACTCAGTATGTTACGTCAAAATTCGTCACCTGGCGTCATATTATTCCTTCTCATATGTGACTCAATAAAATCTAATTGGATCAAAGCAAACATTAATCAAAATTCACCTTACTGGTTAATAATTTATTAGATGTCGGCTGGTTGAAGTCGCACGTTACATATACGGATAAATTGTTTTTAAATGCTGCTCTTGTGTCCAAACAGGAAAAGAGGACCGTAAATTAATTTAATAATAACAATATATATGATAAAATTTAAATATGTTTATTTTTACAGCGTTAAAGGTGAAGCTTTCGATGCGACCACCTCTTAACCAGCTTGTGGCGAAAGGAATCATGCCGCGTAAGTAATAACTAACATAGACTTATATTTGGGTTCTAAAAGCTTACTATAAGTAGAACAATTACTAATCTACTAATCATGCAAATGACGAGTCTTGGTTAGGCGCCCAAACGCCTGCGCAGCTCCCAACTAAATTTCAACGTGGGCGATGGAATTTTATTTACGGTCTAAACACCAGCTAATGAGATTTTCTGACCGATTGGCAAAGAAATGAACATTTTTTGTTATTATAGAATACAAACAAATTAAAATTTTGCGATAATTGTATTGTATATGTTTAACACTAATTTTATTTATTCACAGCATCAAAAACACCTCCAGCATTTTTTAAACAAAGAATGCAATTAGAAAGAGCAAAGACGGGAGATTTGCTAAAGGCAAAAATACAGAGTCGACCAGATCGGCAGGAACTCGAAAGAAGACATATACTAGAGCAGGTGTGTTGCGTTACGTTGTTTATATAATTATAATTTATTAAATAATATGTCTTTTAATAAAGTGAAATAAATTATATGATATTTCAGGAGAGCCATGTAGACCCTAGTTTAGCTGAGAAGCAACGAATGTTAAAGAAAGCACGTCTGGCAGACCAACTTAACGATCAGATATCCCATCGTCCTGGCCCTTTGGAGCTTATTAAAAAAAATATCCTTCATACGGAAGAAACAATAGAAACAGCCGTCAAAAGTGGTGTACTCGCCTTTAAAGCGACTAGCGAGGGTGCTTCTGGGCGTCCACAACATCCATCGTCGTACTGCGGTCCCGTCGAGGAGGTGTCTCCGTCCCCCTCGCCGCCCTCCACCTTGTCGCCTGCTAGCATCACTGGCGAAGCACAGCATCCTGCGCCCGGGAAAGAGAGGCCGAAGCGCCCCAAGCAAAAACCCAAACAACTTCCAAAGTCGCGACTAAAGTTCCACGAATATAAAGGACCTCCTAATGCACAAAAAGCTTCATCACCGCCAGGCTCCGTTGAGACTCCGTACGAGCTTCTCCTCCAACAGCAGAAACTATTGCTACAACTGCACACCGGACAATTGATGCTGCCGGCGTCCCCAGCGGGCTCCTCCGCCGCTTCAGTGGCGTCCGACACCTCCGACACACTGGCGCCTCCCCCGCCGCCTCTCCCGCCTGCGCCCTCCATATCATTAGCCGCGGCGAGGTTTGAAGACATGAAAGTGTCAGACTTGCGCGCCGAATGCAAGAGACGGAATCTTCGCGTTTCGGGTCCCAAGCCGCAACTGATCGATCGGTTGCGCCCGTTCCTTCTGGAGATGCAGGAGGAGCCGCCTCGGTCGCCTGTGTCCGTGGCGTCCGTCGCGTCGCCCGAGTCGCGTGCCGAGTCGGAGCCTTCCGAGGACATCGTGCAGTCGCAGCGCCGCCTCATTGAGGAGCTAGAGCGGCAACTGGACGAATCACGCCAGCAGCTGGAGGCGGTGCGGCGCGAGGCTACGGGCGCGGCCGCCAGCGACCAAAGCCGCCGCCTGCTACAGGCGCACCTCAGCGTGACACAGCTGCGCGCCAAGCTGGACGCGCTGCAGCACGCGCCGCCGCCACCGCCGCCGCCGCGCTACCTGCTTGCCACGCCCGATGCCGCGCCCGACCGCTTCTTGCGACTCTTCACCGTCACGTCGCCGCCCGCAGCCGCCGACGGCTGCGCGGACGCCGCACCCTCCAAGCAGACCAACCAGGCATACATCCTCAACGGGGTTAAAGTAGTCCCCATTGCGATCGTCCCTACCGCGCATTACGAGCCGGAGCGCGCGCCTCCTACACCCGTTGCGCCCTCGGTGACCACCGCACCACCCCATCACAGCGCTGAGGACAGCCAAATAATGGACGACGTGCTCGAAATATTAGTTCAGAACGGTGAGCTTCCACCATCAGCGGTTGGTAATGTGACACCGAATAGGTCTATCGACGCAGGTTACCTGACCGCCGGCTCGAATGATTATACTCCGACGGATATTATGGGAGATGATTTGCTTGGTGAAACCCACTTGCCGGACTCCCTGGACGGTAGTATCCTACAGAGAGAGCTCAGCGATGTCTCTCACCAATTGATGAATCATACGGACTTAAACCATATCAGTAGTAGATGTGACGTTGGCCACATGTCGGATATTGACGCCGATTTGAACGTCGACATGTTGACAAACAACGAATTCCACACAAACTTTGGCAATTCTGATTCGAGTCCGGGAAACCACGACGACCTATTCGACAGACTGCTCGCGGGCGGTGGCGACGATAGCAACAACGCCATGGATATAGACGTTCCAGAGCGTATGAGCATGACGCCCCTGGCCAACGGAGATCTGCTCGATCACACTCGCGTCGGGTTCGAAGACATGAACGATCTATCGCTGCCGCCCTTCCACAATGAGGACACTCGCCACAACACGTACGACGAGCAAGACTACGAATTCGACTTCAACAACTTCGAGCTGAGTCCCAGTATGAATGTAGATAGCGATACCTGTGATTATATGAACACGGAGTTGATTCCGAATCTGTTCGGTCGCGGCCACATGCCACAGTGCGATCCGGTGCTAAGCGGGGTGCTGGCGCGCCCGCCACGCCCCTCAAGGAAACACTATTCTTAGGAATTGGGGCGACGCTCTCTATACCTATACTATGATCTCTTTATGCCGCATGTTGTCATATCCAACAGGCACAGTGGTCAACCGGCGCTGTGTCATTGTACTCTAGACGTCACCTCAAACCGGCGTTCAAACTACTGGGTAGCGGTGAAATAACTCGCTAGTCTCGTGTCACGCTGTTGTGACACGCTCTTCCAAGGTGGTGACTTAGTAAGCAATAGGAAGTAAAGTAGTTTTTAATTTCATGAAACACATAGTGTTTGCAGTGAGAGGACTGAATGGATACTACTTGGTACTTAATATATGTTTAAATTGCTAGTGTTTAGATAGTTAAGTGATTTGTGTTTTATTTATTAGTGAGTGTTAAGCGCCATTCACCAACACGCGCGCAGTAGTAGTGACATACTTGGCTCACTAACGATATATCCTTATTATTTACTGTGGCATATCTACTTATGTATATAGTGAAAACGTAATAATAATACTCAACATAGTTGTGGATAACTGCATTCCGCCCGATGACTAAAACTTACGGGAAAAAATATCATAAGGGATGATACTTCCTGTACATATTGAGATGGAATTATCATTAAGACCATTTGAGGCCTTGCTAACTTCCCTAATAATAAATGACATTCCAAGTCTTGTTGAATTGCAATTTAGAGCAAATGCAAATATCTATGTCGAAATGAAAGAAAATTGTTTCACGAAAAAGGAAATATGTAATAAATGTTACTACCTAAAAAGTAAACAAGAGAAACAAGTGCATTCACAAGCCATTGTCATGGGTGGGACCAGGTGGGGAACAATGTTAGATATGAATTCATTTAGTTAAAGTAGCAGTAGGACCAAACTCCAGGCGTACAATAATTTATGCAGGCATTCCTACCTCATTGTTTGTAAATTGTACCTATAACTTCCACTTATTGTTTAAGTCTATAGACCCTTCATAAGTTTGATGTTTGTGTGGTGTAATTGAAACAATGAATATTCTTCTGTTAATTTGTTAAATATTATTATAATAATGTTGTAAAATTATTATAAATATTGTATGAACGTAACATTCTTGAAAAAATATCATTCCAGTGTATTATCTAAAGTTTAGGATAGGTGCACCTTATCTATAATTGTTATTGAACAATGTGCGGAGTGCCTGCATATATTGTTGTAGTATTATTTATTTACATGCCCGTTTTAAAATACCTACTGATTTTGTTCAAATGTGTGCATTAGACGTGTTTTAGTTTATTGTTATTTGGCGTTCATGTTCGAGTTTCCGAGTGTAGAGTACTATCTAGTAACGGAATCAATATGCCATTATTTGCATTTATTTATATTGTTAATTTTTAATACCGATTTCGACAACGAACGTGGCTTCAGAGCCGGATGTGCCAATGTTAAAATGTTTACAAAAATAAAAAATAAATACTCTAGTGAAAAGTAGTTTACAATTTAAAAATAAATAAAATTTCTTTTGTCAATAATGTGAATGTCTGTTGGTGGTAATATGTGATGGTACTTTAGGGAGTCAATTAATGTTAAAGTACATTCACATATGGTTTGGTGCTATACATTTGTAAGTAATTATAGTTGTGTTATATGTTTTAGTCACAACTTGACGGTTGCAAGTCCTGATTGAAAGTGACAGGACATAGCTATACATATTAACCGACGATGGGAGATGTTTTAATATAACAACTAAAATCAATCAAGTATGTTTTGTTTTTGCTTTACTAAAAATTAAGTAATATTCCATTATCTAAGTAAATTTAAACTAACTATTTTAAAATATTTATTAAATTTCTATTTGCTCATCCAAATTGTACCTATCCATTCTAGCAAATTATTATTTTTTCGTGTATATTTGTAGGGAAAGTGTTACGCGTGCTACCGTGATTTACGTAACAGCGTGTTTCATTTTGTGAATCACTTTGGTGAATTAGCATAAATTTTGTATTTAACAATAAATAAAGTGAGATTAAAGTTTTGATAAATGTGTATATTGTATGTACTGTATCTGCGTATTTGTTATTGTTGTAATTATTCTAGGAGAGTTTTAACATTTGTTTTCTAATAGTTTATATTCCGAAGTGATATACAGTGCTGAATTTATATAATTTTGGCAGTTTACTTTAACTAGTTATGGATAGAACTGGCTTCGTTATATTGCTTCCATTAACCAAAATATGTTGTTTAAATTTTTGTATTTACCATCACACTTTGATTTGATAATATGTATAATAGTAACAATTACATAAACAATAATAATCATGCAAGTTTTATGGCAGAGCCAAGTATTCATAGCTTTGTGATAAATAATCCGTGAATGTTAATGTACATTTAGATTTTTTACCTTGCCGTATAATGAAGCCTTGTATATATTTACCAAGCCTTTACTAGTATAAGGTATTGTTGAAAAAATTTTTGACATAAAATGTTGTTTTATTTTTTATTCACTTATGCTCCTTATTATATAAATAGTTAATAACTCTACATAATATACAATGACATAGTTTTGTCTAGTAATAAATTTGTTGATAGTCTTGAAGTGTGCTTATGCGATGCATTCTTTGGCATTGTTGTGTTCTGTTGTTTTATTTGGAGATAATTGGTTAGTTGTTTTTTTGATTCTTTGGATTCAATTGAGGGTCGATCCAAAAAATTAAATCAGACAACACTTCGGTTATACTCAGATGCAGAGCCTTAGCCATCGGCGTAGAGTTACCTCGTTTTCTGTTGTTTAACGCATACATTTCGGAGTGTCCTGGACTTGCACAATCTACAATTGCCGCGTGCCCCTTTTTACCATATAACCTCTATAAATACAGCTTCACGCCATCCTTGCTCGGTGGATATTCCTAACGTACGAACAAAACACTGAGACAGCATTCTTCATTCGAGAAATTCATTATCAACGTACTTATGTATTTTCTATAACATACAGTCCAGGGGTTCTCAAAAACAAAGTGATTAGGTATTTATTAGGCAAGCGTGCAAATCCGTAGACCGCTTCAACGCTGCATCAGGTTTCATGCAGTCAAACGCAATAAGCCTATTTCAATATAAAAAAGTAATAGGCTTAGATAATAATAAGTATTAAATGAAATCTCTTTTTAGTTTACTAAAACATCTCGGCCTGTCTGGATCTATCATCAATTCATATTTAGAAAACACTTGCTACATATCTATCTAGTATATAAGTATGTTACATTTATATAGTTATATACTTGATGTAATTTCAGTGATAACTTATAACTATTGAGTAAACTAAATTGCCATAATATGGCATAATATTATCATAAAATGTTAAGTTATGATAATATCGATAATCGCAGTTTATTGATTGATTTTATTATCTGTGGCAGAAGTACATTTCTATTCTTTATAATCTACACTACACATGTCTACTAGGTATCTACTACACTATAAAAATAATAGTCTATTCAATTCTATTCTATATTTGTGGTAATTTTCATATCATTGAATTTTTAAAATAAATGTTATAGGTTAATCCATTGTGCGAAGGATTGGTGTCAATATATTTATAAATTGAAGTATAAACACTAACATTATTAAGCGAGCTTATAAAGCTTTAGTGTTGTGGTGTAAAAGTAGTTATGATATTAGCTGAAACCTTGTTGTTTTCCATTGCTCTGATCGATAGCGGTGCAATTTTGTTTCTTTTAGTTTACTATATAATTACGTTATCAGACTTAGAATGTGATTATTTAAACGCCCAAGAGTGCTGTGAAAAATTAAATTATTGGCTGCTACCTAAATATATAGCCCATTCCTTGATTACTGTTTTATTATTATTACATGGTCAGGTCATACTATTTTTGTTGAATTTGCCTATGCTGATATGGTTGACATTTGAATATTTTACAATACCACAAGGTAATTTAGGCGCATATGACCCTGCGGAAATTCACAATAGGGGTCAATTGAAAAAACATCTTAGAGCTGTTATGATATATATTGTGTATTATTTAATATTTTTCTTCATCTATTTGTATTGCTTTATACTTGCGCTACTAAAAGGTGATCCAATTCATCGAGGGGATTATGATATAGTGACAGAAATTTAACAAAAAAAAAATGTCAGAAGGGTCCCAGAACGCTACATGTATGGACTCCATTAAGAGTGACAATAGAAATTCTGGGGACGAATCTGACACAAACAAATGTGTAAAATTACAATTAGATGACCATATTTCTGCATATTTAAATAAAACACATATTGAACCTAAATCAGAACTAAACAATTTAAGTGAACTGTTAGTGCAAAAGGTTTTCTTAAACTATATAATAGTAAAGCAAATACTAAGCAATCTTCCCTGGCAGGACAAGCTATTGTGTAAAGAAGTATGCAAAACTTGGCATTCTGCTATGCAATCATTGAAAAAAGAGCAGCTTAGTCCAGAAGATTTTGCATTGGACCTTCGCTTTAAATCTAATAAAGCTTCTGTTAAATTCAAGCTGTCTGGAAAATTTTATAATGAACCTTTAGTTGTTATGATTTTTACTAATTCGGCTGGTTTTTGCTTAACTAGTTACTGTAATAAAATACAACCTCCTACATGTTCTGAACCCTGTAATAAAGAACATGCCTGTAAGTTAAATAAAGCAATACACATATTTTTATCTGACTTCATGAGTGATTTGAAATAATAAGTTAAATCTTATTTTGTTTCAGTATTGGACATGGTTCATAAATTTAGCAGTGCACCAAAAGATTGTTTGAATATTATGAAATGTGAATATTTATCATACATGCCTCTTCCCCATTCAATAACATATAAACATTATATAACACATTTAAAACCTTTACCATTTATGGGAGGACTGTATATTCCTGCTATACCAGATGTAAAATACCACACACTTGATTTAAGGACATATGCTTCTATGAAACGTTGTTATTATGACTATATAAATAAATTAACAAAAGACAGAATTGTAAAAGGTGTACTAGTCTTTGTAACTGACAAATATTTATTACATCCTGTTGAGGATATCATATTCATAAATCACTTGAAAGATGTGTAAGTGTATATTTTGTATTTGTAAATTTATGTGCTTTGGTACATAAACTATTTTTTAGTAAAAATATGTATTTAGTAGTAACTAATAATTATATAGCTTTTTAATCCTCTTAATCTTATCATGATACGTTTTAGACTATCAGTCCAAATTGCTTTATCTTATTAAATGTTGAAAGCAAAAAATGTGTATGAAGCCAGTTGTGGTGCAGGGCACAGTAAATGGGGAATAGAGTATCTTAATACTAGATTTTTACTTAGAAGCCTACCCTGCTGTGTGCAGGAGATGGCATGAAGCTAACAAAACCAAAGTATAAATTTTGATAATACTGTAAAAATTTTAATGGTAAAAAATAAACAAGTTAATTGTATTTATAATTCACTCTTTCCCGTATATTCACATACTCATATGTGCTCAGAAAGCTATGTATGTACTGTTGCAGACTTATTTATAACTACTTAAGATATTCTTTTTTTTTCTATTGTAGCCAAATTGTATGAAATCTTTAAAAATTGTAGACTTGTTCAATAGTTTTTGGGTGAAAAAATTATGCAAAAACTTTATCATATATAGATTATTAGTATGATATATTTACTTTTCAGCCAACCAGACCACCCTTATGCACTTGGAGGGTGTATCATAGAAGATACAATATTTCAAGAGTGTTATTTAAACGATATCATTGATGGAGTAAATAATAAAGAAACCTTTGTTAGTGAGAATTTAATTTCAATGGGTTTCTTTACAGTACCAAAGAGTAATCCTGAAAATGAACATAATTTTAGTATGTATTCATTAGTTATACCAGCATCAGATATTGTGAAGACTAAAATACAGGATAATATTAATGAGGTAATATAATATATCATACTTTGTTCAACCTATAATCTTTTAAGTAAGTTTTAATAAAAGGCCAGTTGTGGCGTAGGGGTACAAATTTGTTGCGGTAAATGCGACTGGTTGTGGGTTCGATCCCCCCCACTGGAGGAAATGCAATATTTATTTAAATGGATACTTCCATTTCTTTGATAGTGTTGAGGCAAAGGCGACGTGTGTACGTAACGTGTACATTGCTTTATCGTCTGTGTCAGGATACAGCGCGAAGCTGCAAGATTTAAATCACTCTGTTTGTTGTAATTTCATCACGAATTTCAAAATTATTACAATACTAAATATGTTTTATAATTTTTCTTAAACAGTTTGCTAAGAGGGTGCCGCAGTTTGAACATAGTGTGGCGCTTAAGTTATCATGCATTGGCAGAGACCAGAAGCACACTTACGAGCAAAACTGTTTCCGAGCTGCGTTTCCTAATACAAGAATTGTTGGTTGCTATGGCAACGGAGAATTGGGCCACAATTACCCTGAAAAACCTCAAAAAGATACTGTCAGTGACCTAGTGAAGAGACAACGTCTAGATTGTCATTGTCATAATCAATTTGACATTATATATTCATATTCCACAGTGTTTATGTATATAGGATGGGGTAAAGTTACATCCTTAAAAACCAAACAATAGCTTTATTTTTTTAATATGTAATAGGTACAAGTGTTTTTTTGTAACACAACAGTATAGCTGGCGAATAGTTGTATAGTTGGCGAACATAAAATCTCCTTTTTTTAATTGGTTTCAAATAAGTGTCTGGTATCTAAACTGCTATTTGCATAAAATATGAAAATACTACGGATATAGTAAATAGTAGAAGCTAACTTACAAAATTGTGCTTAAATTTATTTATTTAAGGTTTTTTTATCTGTGCTAATGTTGTAACATTTTTATTAGGATTAAGGTTTTAGAATAGGTGAACCCTGCATATTTTTTTTATTTATATCATAAATCCTGCTTAATAATCACTGTCTTGTATATATTACGCTTCATAATACAAAAATTTACAGCTGATCAATTATCAGTCTTATAAATAGTTATATAAAAAAAACTAATGATGATATTTTTCTCAAGTAAGGATATATCTTCATATTTTAAGTATAATATATATATTTGTGCTTGATAAATTTTACTTAATTATGAAAGTATTTTGATAAAATTATATAATGTTTATAAAATATTGAAAAAAAATTTAAAAAATCAATACAACCGCATTTTTTTGTTTCCTGACACGAATAACGTGTGACATTTTCTTTCATAGAGTCAAGGGGCTGAAGGGGTCCTAAATTTTGTGATATCATATACACATTTGAAAATATATACATATATACATTTGAAAATTAATAGATATTTATTTATTCAAACACGAAATTTGTGTGACATATGTAAACCGTTTTAATTTAACAATTCTTAGCAGTAAAATTTTAAAGAGGGCAATAATTTATGAAAGGGAGGATGAAATTAT
>FASU01007606.1:0-10665 GCA_001486225.1 Heliconius pardalinus sergestus | reverse complement strand
TATAAGATATAGGATAACTAATCACTAGTATCTGTGAATGCGACGGTAGTGGGTTCGATCCCCACTCGGAGTAACGAAATGTTTAACATATTCATTTCCTCCATTCTCCGGCGTAGATTCTGCCAATCAACGTGCCAAGAGTTCTTATCGAATTTGGCGGAAAGTGGGAAGCGAAGTGTCTTAACCCTGTTTTTCCATGTGCCCTGTGCCTGCGGTATTCAACGTGAAAATAAATAAATAATAATATGATTTATTATAGCAATACCTGTATCAACCAATGCTGGTTGTAATTGTATCCGGCGGGTTTCCTCTGGTTGCGGGTCTGCATCCATTCTGTATTTGAGATCAGTTTGGGTGTTGGAGCCGCACTTAGCGCCTGGAGCATACAAATGAATAAGGAATACAGTAGTAACTCGATTATCCGGCCCTCAGTTATAATACGGATTCGCGATTATCCGGTCTATCAACCGCGATTATTCTTTTATACAACCTACTACAATGAAAGCTAATAAAATTTATATGTACGTAAATAAGTACGTAATTTATGTGTATAAAACTAAATCGAAAATGTTAACAATTTCTTAGTATCGTTGATATGTACTTGTTGCTTTTAATAGACATATAACACTATGTTCCCAACTTTCCATTGCCTACTTTGTTGGGTGTGAAATACAGCGCGAAGGTAAAAAAATGTACAGAAATTGTTCTGCAATATTGGATATGCCAATAACGTTTTTTTCTTTTTGCAAGGTAAAGTATCAAATTATCTGTCATTACTATATTAGGTACTATTAATATTTATTACGGAAAACATAATTACCTGTAACGTGTGTCTCGTCATAGGATGATAGTTCGCATTTCCATTGACGGCTTTCTGACGCATTTGGACCGCACTTCTGTCAATGTTAACATATTCTACAGCTGATGGGACTCTACTGCTTCTGTAAATTTAAAATATCACATATTATACACAAAACAAGAAGTAAAGATAAAACAAAGTTTTATTATTTTATATACAGATATTATTTTATTATTATATACTAGCGCCCACTGGCGGCATCGGCGCTTGAACGATACACATATTACTGATCTGATCTGATCAACTGAATTATTTCGTGTTCTAATAAAATACTCATTTCAAAGACAATATCAATTCAATAAAACAAATATTTTGTAGCAATATTGTCTTCACTAAATATTTTATATTGATATATACGACTTCTTTTATTTAAGAACCGCTTTAAAGAAAACAACCAAAATTTGTTAGGAAATCTGTCAAAATACAGTAGTGAAAAGTGCATTCAAAACCATTCCTGAGATATGATTGATATATAAATAAGCCATTTCTTAGATTACCATGCACTAAATAACTGGAAATTTTGACTTTAAATTTATATTTTATAGAAAATATTTCGTCTTCAGACTAGATAGAATCTTTAAGATAATTTCATTAAGTTCAGCAAAATTACATTTCTTATAAGCCCAATTTGTCCAAACAACACAAACTTCACCTAAATCATCATGCCAATTGCTCGGGACAAAGAAAAAATTATCTAACACGGAATCAAATGCGCGACCTTCAGGTTGAAACAACGTGACGTGCTTTATCTTGATACAACTAGGTTTTGGGAAAGACAAAAAACAATGATGATGCACTGTCAACGTTATCTTTATAACTGAGATTTAAATAGAAACCTAATATAAATAGAAATCGTTAAATAAAAAGTTGAGTGGAAAATATATATTTTATTTAAATCAAGTTTTTTGCCGAATATTTGAGTCAAAATTATAACATGAAATTATAAAAATCCAGTGCTACTATAAAATAATAGATTGTATCTAAACATTAGGGGCAATAGTTGTAAAACGATAAAGAACGAATGTCTGACAATCTTATCAGTTTAAAAAACAAGTTAACGACAATGTTAAGGATTATGCAATGTTAAGGATAAAGAGATGTGCCTACATAAAAATATACAAATAAAATGCTTATATTTAAATCAGCCCAACTTGAGGCCAGTCTTAGCGCAAGAGCACAAGCGTGCAACTGTAAAAGAGATAGGTTGGATACCTAGAGTAGGAAATGAAATCTTTAATATTTAAATTCTCTCGCTAGATAGATAAAGTAATAAAGTCATTTTTATGTTTACCTCATAGTAATTTCTCGTTCAATAGAATCCCGACTCTTAGGCTTCGGTGGCAGAATAGGTTGAGGGACTTTCATCATATTTGGCACAGCTTTCCTAACTTCTACTATTTTAGCTTCATCATACAACACTTTACGACTCTCCTCAACACCAAAATGACTTTGAATGTGTTCTTCAGAAACGAATGGTTTTCTTTTGATCTCTTCCTCTACATTGACTTCTGGAATAGTCTTGTCTACTACAGGAACATAATTTTCAACTAGTAAATTTGGCATCGAGTGCCTATAATTGCCATTTGTTTTATTCGCCCTGTATATAATTGGTTTTTCTGGTGCTACTGTAGATATGTCTTGGACGGATTTTTGTATCATCCTATTCTTGTCTCTTAAGAGATTTTCACGTTGTCTTCGTAACTCTTCTTGTTCTAACTGCAACAGCTCTCGTTCGAAACGCAGAACTTCCTATTGTTATAGTTGGTTTAGAATTATTTATTTTTTACTTTTAATATTAGGTACATTTAGTGAGAAAGTTAAGCGCGTGCATTTAATTTTATTAATGTATAATGACATTGAGAATAAAATTTTGGGTTTACACATACATAAATAAGAAGAGATAAACAAAATGGCGGCTACAACTAAAATATAGCGTCTAATTCTAGCGTCTACATTAAAAATAATAATGTGTAAACCGAAAATTTCGTTTATAATTAAATTGTTTAGTGTAAAAACAGTCACCTTTGTGTGAGCATCGTCAAAGTGCCCGTCAGGCCAATCCTCGTTAGTGGCAGCCTGTAAATGCATATTGGCGGCCATCTTGTTTAATGTTATTTACACAAAATGGTGGATGATTTGTTATACGGAACTATTATATTGTAAATGAAATCAAATTAATTAATGAATATGATCAAAAAGTTATATTTGTAATAATATTTAAAAAAAAAATGTTTTTTAACGTAAGTAATCCAAGCAAGTTAAACGATCTATGTTATTTTTTCTACGATCAAGATATATATAATTTTGTAGAATATTTTATTTTTAACTAATTATTATCTAAAAAGTAATCTAATTCTACAATAATATAATAGTTCCCACAT
Organism: Heliconius pardalinus sergestus; assembly: GCA_001486225.1. Taxonomy (NCBI): domain Eukaryota; kingdom Metazoa; phylum Arthropoda; class Insecta; order Lepidoptera; family Nymphalidae; genus Heliconius; species Heliconius pardalinus. Next base: position 7,425 of record FASU01007606.1, on the reverse strand, counting down.
GAAACGTAAAAGTTAATTCAAAACAAATAAAAAAAATTAGCACAAAAATCAATTGAACATACAAATAATGAAATAAAAAGTGCATGCAGAAGTGCATAATAAGCATCAAAAAGGTGTCTTAAATAAAAAGGCAGAATATATAATCAAATATATACTTTTTATTTAAAGAACATACATATAGTTTGAATACTAAACAAAACTATTTTTTCATAAATTATCGATGGCATTTCGGGATATTACTGTGTTTGAAGGAATTAGCATTAAAAAGCGGTGTCTGTTATAGAAATATGATATTATCCAGAACCAATAATGTCTTTGGTATTCGTAAAACATGCAATTATATTATAAAACTTACAAATTACTATAAAAACTAAGTGAAATCAAATATATTTCTAACAATATTACTAGGTACATATTTTTTTGTAAGTAACAGCTTCTGTTTTACGAATGTACAAATAAATATACTTTTGTTCATTTGTGAAGCGTTAACCCTTGACCATTATTTACATACCATTACCATATACAAGCTTATTCATATATTTTTTTAGTTATTTTTAACTTAAATAACAAAATTCAAATAAAAATCTTAGATATAAAATATTTTTATAATAAAATTAACAGCCAATTATAATAAGTGGATTAAAAATAAACTAATTAATTATTTGAAAACTAAAAAGGCATTCATTTAGTTCTTTAAAAAAAATTCTAATAAGGAACTACAGGCTTAATATAAAAATAAATATAGTTATATCAAAATCAACTTTTTATATAATAAATATAAAAAAACATAACTAACTAAATATATCTAACGAGCTATCAACAACATTTTGAAAACTTAGAAGAGCCATCTTAAATAGTAAAGCCATTTTATTTCAAATGCAAACTACACGGCGATTACGAAAATCAAATTTTCAAAATTAATATCACCATTAGTTTTGAAAAGATTACGATTAGTTTTAATTTAGATTATTTATTTAATTTTAAAAAATTATATAATTGAATATATAATTCTAATAAGTACAAGGAAAATTTTGATTATCATATATATAAACATATTTAGAATACCATTGACAATAACTTAAAAATTGTTATAAAACCTTATAGATTAATTATTTTCAAAATTAATATTTAATCTTAATTTTAATTAAAATTACAAGAAATAAAATAATTTTAATAGTTTAAAGATAATTTTCGTCAATAAGTATTCGTAATCGCCTATTTCAATCTACTTTCATTCCTTGTTACGTTACTCCGACCTTACCTGCTGGTGCTGTAACTTCTTGTCCAAGTCATCGATTTTATTTTCATGAGTTTCACCGTTTTCTGTCAAGCCGGTAAGCTTAGTTGTTAGATCTTGTGAGAATTTCTCCGCTTTTCTCTTTGTAACATCCTCTTCATCTGATGTTACTGTCATTTGGGTGTAAGGCTGGAATTTTTAATAATGTAAATTCGTTATTTTAGTTATTTCGTATATCTCTCGTTATTTTAGTTATAAGTCATCTAGAATTAAAATTGATGCCGTCCTGGCGCAGGGCACAAGCGTGCGACTGTAAGCGCGACAATTGTGGGTTTGGTTTTCACTCGGGGAATGTAATATGTCTTAATATAGTACGATTCAAATTTGGGAGTTGGGCTGACTTTTATTTAAGTCAAATTCCAAAATTTTTCTATCTATAATTTTGTCTTCAAAGGAATTATCCCTAATTATCTTTTATTTTATTATTATTTAGTGTTTGCGTTACGTATATTATGTAATACAATTTGTAACAAATTAGTTACTTATAAAAAATACTATAACAAACCAAATAAAAAAATAATATCAACTTACTTCGCTATTTTGTCTGCTGTGAGGGTTAGAAATTTCTGGCGATGATCCTTTATACCACGCTTCAGCAGATATATCGACTCCTGAATCCCTACTATCCCTTAATTTTGCATCCATATCATGCGACAAGGTCTTTTTGTATAGCAGTTTCTCGATTTTAGTTTCTTCTTGTAAAAAGGATGTGATGTCGGGGCGCGGTGCTAGTGCGAGATCTACGTCGAGATAACTATCGTCAACTTGACCTTCAATTCCTAAGAAACTAGTTCGTTTATTGCGAATTTCCTTTTTAATGCGACGAGCGGAGCTGGTGTGCTTAAAGTTACCCTGAAATATAAGTATATTATGTATTATATACAATATATTAGGAATAGATGAAGGCATAATCTTTGCATTCGTAGATAACAAAGCAAAGAGAACCTAGTGTCAAGCCACTCCGTTCCCATTTTATGTGTCATTTCCGTTTTACGTTTGAATTGCAGTCTCAAGTTGGGTTTATTAGATCGCGGAAATTAAAACAATTTATTCTCCCGTGTGGGGGTCGAACCCACAACCATCGCGTTTAGAGTCAGACAAATAGAATTACCCCGTAATTAATTTATATCCATCATAGATATTTATAAATGTCGAAATCAAAATGGATTTTTTCCATAAAACCAAGAATCTTTTAAGATTAATCATAAATTATCTTTATGCATATAGGAGTTAACAAACATGACAAATTTAAATGATTGCATTGCATACCAGAGACGTAATGGCATTTAAAATAATATAGCATACCCACCTTTAGTATGATTACTATATAGGTAATTCTAAAACTATGCATGCAAATATTAAATCAAACATAAGCACATTTAATATTTATGCATATTTTTCGTATTAATAGATAATTTTCATTACTAAAATTTATACTGATTAAACAAAACATATTTTTAAAACGTGAATTAAAATTTCACAATATAATATTTTTGATGATTTACTTACATTACCAAGAAGTTCATCGTCATTGCTGTCTTCCATGGGCGGCGGAGGAGGCTTCTCTTTCGGAGGTTCCATAGTATTCGTTGGTAGATCGAGAGGAAAGGCGGTATCCACAATACTATTTTGACTCATTATATCGATATTCTCATACAACGGCGTCACAGACACTTTATCCATATCGAAGTCTAGTAACTTGTGGAATTTCTCATTCATTTCATCACTTATTTTATCATTGCTATCCATTGTAATATTGACACTTTCTTCTGAATCCAATTCTTTGAATGCTAGCTCTAAAGCGTCAATTACCTGTATTTGGAAGAAATTATTAAAGATTTCATAGTTAAATGACATATGCTAAATACTTTAAAATTAAACCCATGCAAACAAAATTTATAACAAATAATTTTATTAAAACAATAAGAATTCAAAAAATTCTAATATTATAAAACAAAATCAAGATAATATCATAACGATTAAAATATTAAAATTAATTAACGAAAGCGGCAAAGAAATCCCACAATACAGTATCACAGATAAAAAAGAAACACAAAAAGAAAACATGCGAAAGGAAAATAGCGTGACAGCTAATTAGCACAAAATGCAGTGAGAATGCGTGTTAATAAGCTTACGTAATGCTTCTTACCTTATCAACCCATCACCAAAAGATGAAAAACCTAATGAAAATCTTACATAGATTATATTTAACATTAAAATGAGCACTATAAATGACCTATGCCTTACTCTATCATTACTTTACTGAAAGGTAATCACGAGATAAGGGCCAGTTTGCATATGATACGACTCTCTCGAGATAACATTGTTTTTATCATTTAATACAGCGTTTACATTCTTGTCTATTCGAATAATAGCTATCTTAACGAGGATATTATAATAGATTACATAAATAAAACCCATATATAACAGTTTAACATATATTTCGATAATGAATATACAAATATCACGTACAGATATACTAAGAAAAATAATTGGGGTCTACATAGCTACTTACAAACCCTGTTTTAAATCTAGGTACTACAAAATTTCTTGTTTCTGATTTTTAATGAATTTAGCACACAATTTTAGACACAATGGAATCTATTTAATAATAAATGAGTACTGTTACGTGACCTATTAGTGTTTACGTGGGGTTTTGTGATGATTTACAATGGATTTTTGCAATACGAATATCGTTATAATAAATTCTGAAATAACGGAACTGAAGGTACGAACGATTGTTTGCCGTTATTTCAAAAAATAGTCCTATTTCAAAAATACCTTAAACGTATATTAGGTTAATAAAAAGGATTTTAGCTTACGAGGTGCTGGAAGACCGTCTTATCGGTTTGAAAGAGATCATAAAAGTTCTAATTAACCTCATAACAGAAATTCTCATCTATCTTGCAAAGCAATATATGAGAATTTGTATGAGAGAATATGGTATTTTATACCTTAATTTTAGTTAGACCTTTCGTCATCACCTTTACTGCTCGTTGTTACTGTTGTTACTTTATTATTTATGAATAAAATAGTCTTTCGTCTATTACTATTAGGTTCTACGCGTTTAGTTCGTTTTTGCCAGAAGGGATTAGAATCTTGTGGGTTACTTACCAGTGCATCGTCATCGGGGCTGGGGAGTGGACTGTGATCAGATGACACATGATCAACATGGAGTGAATCGTTTACATTGTTGACCTCTGAGGTCACAACTAGTTCAGTAGTTACATTATCTATACAATGAGATAGCTCATTATCGTTGGATGGTTTTATGTTAGTTTTTAGCGGTTTAATGGAATTCTTAGGTGAAATGTTAGTAGTGGTAGTAATATTAGAGACAGTTACCATTGGCATGCTCTTGTTAGTAGAATCGTTATATATTTCGTTAGTATTAGAGCTAGTCCCTGCACCAGTGCTTAGATTGTTGCAAATTTCATTCAAGTTCAGGTGAATAGTCATTTTCCCTTCGAACACGACTGTGTCACCTTCAGACGTAGAGAGGTTTTCAGTGAAACTTACACTGGAGTCTTGATTTTCCAGGCTCTTTAACGTGTCTTCGTCGTCTTTGTCCATTTGTATTTCAGTAACATCATCAGTTACACTTAATTCTTCAGGTTGGGAAACTGCTTGAATATAATTGCTGGCGCTGTCACTGTCGGCTTTACTAAAATCATCAACTTCTTGTATATCTTCTTGTGTATCATTTTTTATTTCAGAGTGCATAGCAACAGGCTCAAGTATTTTCGGTATTGTCATAGCACAATCCTCGTTCGAAGACTCGTATTCGGAAACTTCAGCCATAGGTTCTCCAATAGGAGAAGCTACTTGAGTCAAATCAGCGATGTCATCAGCCGGCGCACAAGAATCTCTGGCAGTATGAATACCACTATCTTCAGTTTCAATATCACTTGGAACAGTATTGTTTTGCATATCAGCGCAGTCAAAGTCCTCAAGACTTTGAACCCTTTCAAAAGAGTTTGGAGAAGATTGGCCATTAATATCCAAGCTGTCAAGGGAACGGCAGAAACTCTGCATTTGATTTTCAATACCCGATAGAGTTAATTTCAAAGAACTGTCAGACATTTCATTTTGTTCCCTTTGTTCAATTTCTTCCTTAATTTTATGATTATTGATGATTTCATCATCGATAGCAATTTTTGGTATTTCCCTATTTTTTGCGGCATCCAAACAAGATAGACGCTCTTTGAGGCTCATAGACAAGTCTTTAACCATTGTCCTGCTTGATTTAACTTCCTCTTCTGAAGTTTGTGACTTGAGACTCGATAAACGATCTTTTAGCGATAAAGCATTGCTCAGATCTCCATTCGATAATCGTTTTGATTTGTCTGCATCGTTAATGGCTGATTTATGTTTTTCAAGAGATGAAAGACGATCTTTTAATGGCCTCATTTCAACTGGTAATTTGGCCAAGTCACTCGAAGATTTTTGCAGCTGCGTTTCTTCGTTAAACTTTTCTAGGTTCGACAGTCTCTCTTTAATCGACTTTTTATTGGCAATTTCGGGTAATTTAGGCTTATTTAATTGAAGTTCCTGTGAATTTTCTCTTTCGAACTGTTCCCTTCGTTTGTGAATATCCACTTTGGGTAAATCTTTTTTATTATTATTTTTAAGGTCATTTGCCCTCTCTTGCTGGAAAGAGGAAACTTTTTCTTCAATTTTGTTACTGACTGATGTCCTTATTCTGTTCACGTCACCATTTGATTTTTCCGGTGATTTGTCTTTTATGTTGTTATTTACGACAGTTTTAACAATGTTACTGTTAGTTTGAGAAATTATTCGTGACTTGTATCCTTCTATGGCGCCCTCATATGTGTACTCCTCGGGTTCCGGAGAACTGATTGTCGTGGTCGTACATGTGTCGTATTCATTGGCACTGGAACCGAGCTTGCGATTATTATCGCAATTAGAAATATTATCCATATCTGAATGGTTTTTATCGAGGTCCATACCATCGCTCTGAAATCAAATAAATGTAGTTAAAACTTACCTTGAGATATAATTGTAGTTAAATATAGTGCTCATAAGTTTTCTGTTATATTTTGTAAACTTTTATTTGTACTTATAGACTTCTTGATACACATATTTGTAAGTATTAAGAATTATGTATCATATATTTCTGACAGATATCTTATTTAGCATTCGACTTTTATTATGAATTATAATTTTATATAGAAAATATTACTCACGGCCAAGCTGTGCGTGTCACAGTCCTCACTGAGGCTACTTTTGGTACTTGAGGTACCGATTCCCAAATCGCTCAGGTCATGGCCATCGTCTTCTGTATACAAAGCTAGTGGATTTCGCCTTCTACGTCCAGCTCTGAAACAAATGAAAATATTATTAATAAACTAAATATAGAGAAATGTTGTTTATTTCAAACACAACAGTTCTTTTACTTCACTCGGAAATTAAATCAGGTCATACAATAGTAGTTAAGTATGTAATGTGTGTTTACTTTTTAGAATTTCCTTTAAAGGTATAAATGGTATCAATAAAAGCGAATTAAATGCACATGTCGTATAAACAACGGTTTCACACATAAAATTCACAAGGATTTACAATGATTATTCTGTTTGGTTTTTACTATATTGTTAAAGCCCATAGTCGGTGTTGGAACAAAGAAATGTACGTAACGATTTCCTAGTCTATCAGACCGAGATTTCCTTTAGGGGCTCGGCCGGCCGTTGCATTATTGATAGATAGCTAACGGAGATTGTTACTAAATTTCATTTTATTTTATGGACAGCGTTCCTGGTTTATTCCAGAGTATTTTTTATTCGATTTATTTCTATTAATAACATTTGTGCAGGATGTAACGGTAGATGTGTGGAAAGATGGATTTTTATCTATATCTTCATTATTCTTCAATACTGTTGCTACCAGTAGTAGATTAATCCGTTTATTATTAATGTATTTAAAGAGAATACGGCTGTTAGATGTTTTATTGAAGAATTTTGTTTTTTAATTGCATTTAAAAACTTTGAAGTGAATAGTTTTACTAGTATTTCGCCGAAGAAAATATTGAACAACTATAAATATTTAACGCGGAAGGTCACACATTACTCACTTCTATGTTTGTCTTTTAGTCACCAGCTCGACTATAAGTA
>FASU01007594.1:1498-11560 GCA_001486225.1 Heliconius pardalinus sergestus | reverse complement strand
GAGTAGATCAAGTTGTACCTGAAACTCACTATCGTGAGGGTTAACTCCTGGATTAACTATAAACCAATTTTTTTTTTTACAAATTTTTTCTAACTATTTAGACTATGCAGAAAGCAATAAAAACTATGACATAGAGGATTTCGAAAAAAAATACCTTCGGGTGTAAAGGGTTAAGTTATTACACATTACAATATCGAAACATGACATTTAAATATCAGTTCATTGAGGTTTACAGCTTCAATTATAATAAAGGGCAAGTTTTTGTAAAATTCTTACATACATAAAACTATATAAAGTATTGTTCTGGTCAATTTAATATCTGTTCTGTTTTGTAACTTTTAAATGATTTGGTCATGATATTCTTTGAAACTATTATTTTTATTACTACAACTTAAGAGGCCGTCGAGGCACAGTGGAATGACGTGATTACAAACACGATGGTTATAGCATCGATCCCCACTAGAGTTTAAATTATACTTAGACAAAGCGCGGTGTTGAGTTACGCCACTGAATCTCGGAAATTGGATGGTGTGTGGGTAACAGATTGTTTTAACATTAGGTTCTCGCTGCCTACCTTGCTATGCGGGAAAAAGAACAATTATGAGAAAGTTAACCTTTTCCGCCTTTAATGTTTTGAAATGACGATACGAAACGAAGACTGACTTTTGACTCTGTTTTGAAACTGTCCGACTGTAGTTATAATGAATTAATTTATATATTTCACCCATAAAGCATATAAATACGTTTTCGAAAACGTTAAAAACATTGAAAGTAGCGAGATTTAAACCCGCGTGTCTTGAAAAATGTCCAAGCACTGTGACCACTAAACCAAACGTTTCTAAAAATAATCTTTCTTTCCTTAGTGTGGATTAATACTTTAAAAAGGTTATTAAACTTAGCACGTTCATTTAAATTAAATATATGAGATCATATTCTTTAAGGAAAAAATCTAATTTATAAACAGGTTTTTAAACAACTGCTACCAAACCATTTGCGTCAATGGAATACCCGAAAAGTGAACAACCTGATAATTAATTGAAAAAATATTAAAAGTAATATCTTTAGACATTTTAAAAATATAATATATGGCTTTCTGATAGTAAGGCATCTGTCTCTAATGGCGCTGGTTTTTTTGTTCTTGATTTAAAAAAAACACAGTACCTATAAAAGGTTTTACGATGTCAATAACATGAAAAAACGGCAAATGTTAATCAACTATTCATTTTTGAAATTTTATGCTCAATCCTGCATATAGCGAGTTAGGCATACAGACCATAGTGCCAAGACACTCCGTTTGATGATGAAATAAATTCACTGGCCTACAACCGTCATACGCTGCGCCACGTTGGCTTCATTTCCAGTATTTAATTAAATTTTTTCTTTGTATTGTAATATTTTATTTGCTCGCTCTTGTAATGAGGCAAATTGCGGCGTTAAGTTTCGCCACCTATCATATTTTGAAATAAATATTTGGTAACTTGGGATCTATCTGCATACTTTCCTATATGCAGAAATAAGCATAAATCCACATTCTTAAAAGTCATCTCTTCACTTTCCAGGAACATGGGATCCAAATGAATTTTCAGTGGAAGACCTAGTTCGAGCTGGTATGGCGATCACCGAGATAGGTATTCGACAGCCAAAAGTCCAAGTGCTGGGCGGCACAGTCATAGTGGACATGGCGGGTCTGACTCTCAAACACGTATCCACACTGACGCCGACTATTGCATATCAAATTGTTAATTTGATGGGGGTAAGTGGAATTTGTAGTTTATTTTTTAGCGTAGCACCAAGTTTTAAAACCTTTCGTTCCCCAAAAGGAACCTACTGATAAGACACTTCCGCTCCGTTGAATCTCGGGTTCATTACGTGTTGAGTAGCGAAACTCAACATCGCGCTTTGCCTCAACACCAGAGCGAAGGAAATGGAAATATTAAATATTTAATTTCTTCACTAGGAATCGAACCAACAACCTATTGCGTTTACAGACACACGCTTGTTCCACTGCGCCAGGAGTGACCTCAAATTTCCTTACACGTGCAAACAAAGTTAGTTCGTTAAAAAGTACTTTATTTTAATTAAATTTAACTATAGACACAAGTGGCTAATAATATTGTCGCTCGAAGTTCCCGGCGAGGCGGTAACTAACTTTTACCTGAGTAGCACTAAAGATAACTAATTACGAGTAACTTGTTGTTGAACATAAAACAGTTAATTTTAATTTCGATATTGTTTCATTTTACTTTTTGAACATCGTAATTACAAAAGACTGATTGCGAAACACGGCGCAGAGTCCTGCCACTCAACACACAATGTTTCATAAATTCGGCGGAAAGTTGGGATCGGTGAAAGTGTCTAAATGAGAGCGGAATATCTTAACACCCACTCACCCCTTTGCCTAACCTGCTATATATCTTCACTCTTGGCCCGAACACATATATACGTAACAGAATAAACAGCCAAGGAAAACACCGCCGCTATCAAGTTCTATTTTATTTTCAACATTCATTTATAGATTAATTTATTCCATATCATTACAGATATCTGTAGCCGCCCGCCTCCGCAGCTGTCACATAGTAAACTACTCCTGGATGCTAAACACTTTCTTCTACATCTTCAAGAAGTTTATTCCACAGCATGCTTGGGACAGGATACATTTCCATGGCAGTGACATGACAAGTCTACATAAGCATATACCTCCTGAATGTCTCCCAGCGAGGTACGGTGGAAGCTGCAGGAACCACGTGTCTATAGGGAAATGGCTGCAAAAGATTAAGAAGTATCGAAACGAAGAATTCGATAGAGAAATGAAGGCGTTAGGTTATATTGTGAAGGAATGATGTTTTTTGAGCAGAATTGGGTACAAAATTAGGATAGGAAGGTTAACTTAAATGATACATATTTAAAAAAAAGTAATTTTGCAGATATTTTTCAATCAGCTTCACGCTGTATCCAGCCTATAATAGGGTAGGCAGAGGGAACCTAGTGTTCTTTTTTATTTGTTCAATACCACTACAGACACTTGGTCCATACGTTTTTTAACCTAGTGTTTATGACACTCAAACTGTGAGAAGTAATTAATTGAAAATATTATTTAATAATAATTCACTTTGCCAAGTGGAAATCGAACCCACAACCGCTTGTGTACCCTGCGCCACGACTTCCTTAATATTGTTACAGTCATGATTTAACTTCACTAAAGGTACATTAGTTAGTTATTAAAAAAATGGATAATTTTTAAATTTATTTATATGTATTTCTCAAGAATAACTCTTATACTTACCTACCTACCTTGAACAAATATTTAATTATTCAGTTTACTTATTAATAATTCTTGTTTATAACAGTATCAAAGTTATTTATATTTACTTTTCTTTTTATACTAAAAACAGATAATGTCACAAATAGAATTAGATATTTGAAACTAAAAATATTTGGCTTACATTAATTTAGGTGAAATTGTGATATTTATAAATTGCTTTAGTTCGTGTTTAGACAATTTTGTATGTATTTTAGAGATGATGCAAGGAACTTGCTTCGAGAAATAACATATTGCTACCAACCGAGCTGTGATAACTAAGTGGTATAGGTAACTTAGGATAAGTTTTCATAGATAAAATAAAGGTTTATATATATAGAAACGAATTTATACTGGTTTTTTAATAAATTTGATTTAATACACAGATATTTCTTTTCTTTTTATATTAGTATTTATTTTACACAAAGGAATGTAATGTAGGACAACTACACACTTTTAGAGTAAAACTGGAATAAAATTGCAAATAAATAAATTCAGGGCAAAAATGAATACAAAAATCTATAAGTATATTTAATTCACATGTTTATCTCAAATTAACTTTTCAGTAGTAGTATAAAAACATTCCACTCCCCTTTAGACAGTTAGCGGAACTCAACGCCGCGCTTTGCCTCAGCGCTTTGCTTCTACCAGAGCGAGGAAATTAAAATATTGAATAATAATGCCCTCGAATAGAAATCGAACTCACGCCCGTCTCGCTTACAGTAACACGCTGATCCCCCTGCACCTTGACGACCTCAAGTATGTATACTAAATGTAAACAACATCCATTCTATGGCATTATTAGTTGTTTGAAAAGGAATTACTGTATTTTTACATATACATATACACTATTTACTTTTAATGTAAGTGTCCATGACCTACTTAAGATATTTTCATTTTCTTTTGTCTCACAAAGACGGTCACTGTTATAATACTGCCTAGCTTTTTTTAAAGAAATCTACATCTCTCACTAGTCTATCTACCTACCTTGCAATTTTGCTTGATTCCCCCATATACAGTATATAATAAGGTAGTCATATGGAGAACTTCCTTTTAAGACATTCAACACAAGCTGTGTTTATCAAGAGTAGTCTTTATTGATCTGTAATTTAATATATCATTTTCTTAAATTCTAATTTTGAGTTTTTTTCACACCCTTCCTTGGCCTTAAATTACACAAATAAATATGCAGCACAGCTTATAACCTTGATTTTAATAATAAACATGGCAAATGAAGGTCCATGTAAATTAGTGAACACGATACGTCGATCGTTAAACCGCAAAGTTACGATGAAGGTACCTTCTACTTTCACCGTATATTACGCTTGAAGCCAAATATCGACATGCACAAAAGTTATTACATGTCTAAAGAAATTTTTACTTAGACTACTTCAAGGTAGCTGGATAGCAAATTAAACAGAAGGAACCTAGTGTCGGAACACTCCGTTCCCCAATTTACGCTCAAATTTCGAGGCATCGCTTGTTATGTGACGGAAGTCATCGCCGCGTTTTCCCCCGACTGAGGATCGAACCACAACCGTCTTCTTTTACAGAAAGAGAACTCAGCCCTACTACGCCTTGACGGTCTTGGATAGGTAAATCCGTTTAAAACTCTATTTTCTTATTTTTTAATTTGCTTTAACTTTCTGTTTTCTGAGCATCAACTAATAGTATCCCGGTACCGTTCTTGAGCTTTGTATAACTCTTAACTTTTGACTTTTTAAGTATAACCAGCTACTTATGACTTTTAAATGTCAACTTGCGAACAAGTCAAGCTCATTGTTCAGATATAAAGATAATATCTTTTAAAATTGTTGTTTTCTTTTTATATTATGTTAGATATTGTTAATAGAAACCTTAAATAAAACTTAAGTTACAGGCTCTAGTTCCACGACTGGTCATAAAATAATAGATACATAAATAATTAACACAATAATAAAAACTATTATAATTTTACTTATAAAATATATTTTAACTTATAAAATATTTTTTTAACATCCAATTAAACACGTTTCTATTTTAACTCGATAAAAAATGAAAAGGTAACAGAGATATATTCCTAGGAGCTTTTAGATATTATTTTAAACATTTTTTGTCCAACAACGATCCGCCCAATGTTTACTCTAAAAGCGTTATTTTTATTTGGCCATGTTTGATATAGAGCCTGTTTTTAAAGCGGACAGTTTTCACAAATTCACGATCAAAGAGAAGAGAGAAAATGGAAAAATAAAAGTATTATTTTAGAACGCTTTTGCTTTAGTACTGAAACTTAATTAACATTTTTGTATATTTTAAATAAATATTGCTTTATTTGCTGGATATGTTAATTACGCCACGCTCTTACAATACTCGTATATATAATCTTTATTTCTTTTTCTTTCGTTTTTTTACATGAAAAAAAATATTTACGAGGTCGTCGTGGCGCAGCGGCACAACGTCTAACTGCGAAAGCGATGGTTGTGAGTTCAATTTCCACTCGTGAAGGTTTTAAGAAAAAACTTTTATATCAAAAATAAACAGTTATATAAACAGTTAATGAGTAGACCAAAGTGATAATAGATCTTCAATTATTGTATTTATTACGTTTTCTATAAAAAATAATTGATACTATGAGAAAAGTTAAGTATATGTGTATGTATAGCATTTAGCTATAGTACTAAAAATACAAAAAATCTACGGTATAAAATTATATTTCATAGCATTAAAAAAATATTTTTCTTTTTAGGAATTCTAGTATTTACAAAAACAAATAAAAGTATTGCGAATCCAAGAATAATCTTAAAATGAAATGTCTCCTGTTTCTTAATATTGTGAAAGCTTCCATAGTACCACATTAAAATTGAATTGGGAAGGTTGTTAAATATTGTGATGAAAATATTGTTATTGGAAGAGTGTGCCTACACAATCCATTATTAGCTTGAAATATTTACGAATACCGATGATGAAAAATGAAGGGAATATTTTTTTTTATTATGTACTAAACATAATGTTAGTAATGCCATATACGTGATAGTTCTGTGTCCGCTATAAGACTAAGTGTGGCGTTGAGTCCCGTAGCCATATTGTATATGTTTCAAATTTCGGAGTAAAACGGAAAATGGAAAAGGTATTCTCTGCTATTTCTATTATATGTGATGTAAAGTCTAAAGCTGAAGATCGAGCTCAGTGGCGTGTCATTGGAGAGTCCTATGTCCAGCACTGGACGAGGACAAGCTGATGATGATGATGATGATGATGGAAGTCTAAAACTGAAAACCAATTGATGTAACTAACTCTATGACTATCGTCAGAATATCTAATTAATGTTATAACGTATATTATAGAAGACGAGGCCGTTCTCAATCTATTTTAGATAAAAGTCACAGTCATATTTACAATGTAAAATACCACTATGGTTTCTCTTTGTTGAAAAATGTCGAAAGAACATTTCTCTACACAAAAAGAAAATTCGTAATTCACTGAATTCAAATTCCTAACTTAAAATTGACGATTTTTATAACATTTTGACGTAGTAGGACAGCGTCTGACCAAGCGCGATGGTTATAGGTTCGATCTTATACTGACCCCTTCGCCCTCACAGTGTTTTCCCATGTAGCAGGGCTCTCTAATTTCCGCCGAATTCTGAAGGCAGAGCGTGTTCAGATGCGGAACTCATAGAAAAATCTTAAATATTTCATTTTCTCGAGTGTGAATCGAACCCAAAACCTGCTGCTTTTAGAGTCACACGCCTGTGCCTCTGTTGTGAAATCAGGGAGTGGAGTGTTTTAACTCACTGTCAGCCCAGCTACTTGCAGAGAAAAAAATCAAATTATAAAATAATATAAATATTAGTTCAATTTTAAAACGTGACATTGAAACCTAAGAAGATAAATATTTGAGCATGTCATATGCACACGCGGTGCGGTTGCAGTTCGTTTCAACTTATTCATAAAGTCACGGTAATTCCGCCTCGCTCTCTGATTTTGACTATGGGTTTTGGTGGAAGACGCACTAAAATATATTTAACATTTATCTTTATGCGTTAATAATCATCTCTTTCCTTTTATTTATATTTTGTGCATTTATTGAAAATCTTTCATTCTCATTTCAGAATTATATTAATTTCAAAAATTCTTACTTATGCATAATTAAAATGTAAAAAAAATACAAATCAATACATTGAAAGTAATAAAAAACATTTAAAATTCTCATACAAATAATTAAAAACGTGGCAAGTACGTATCTCGAGTATATCATACAGTGATTTATCAGCAAGCACAGCTACAGCTACAGGTCTCAGTCAGGCGCGAGCTACGCCGTAGCGCGCGTGTTGCTACGGTGCTACGGGACGCTACGAGATAGCGATACTGTCATAACTTCTATATTTCTTTAGTTTAGTTAACAATTAATTGATATAACAAAAGTTTTAGAATTTGCTGTTATTTATTTAAAAATCAAGGTAAGTTTTTAGTTCCAAATTGTACATTACAATATTTATTTTTCTAAAAAAATAGTATTTAGTTAAACAATATATATTTTAAAATATTATTATAATATTCAAAGTAAATTAGTATTTAAAAAATAAATGCAACATAATTCCATAGACGTATATATATATATTTATTTATTTTTGCACGTTTGTTTGTAATGGTTAAACTTAAAATCTACGAAACTACTATATTTTTAGTAAAAGATAGCAATTTTTTCAGCGAGTTAGAATGCTTAGGTATGTTTAATTTATAATGAATTTAATGATTCTTTTCGAAAGAGATAAAAAAAACTTAGTATTTGCTTCGCTCTACAAAAGTGGCGTCTACTAAGACAACTATGGTATTACATAAATTAATATTTAACACACATTTCATATTCATCATAACGAAAAATATTTTTTTTTACTCATTTTTAAATATATTTTTTAATGTAATTGTAATATAAAAACGTCGGCCCCAACGTTCCTATAGAATAAACTATGATCGCAACGTAGCGTAAATATGATATACTAATAGCAATTTGTGAAACTTACAGCAACAGTTTTTATACAATAAAAACGCCGTAGAATCTAAATATTATTAAATTATTCAATAAATAGCTAAATTATTGGGCAATAATGACTATTATTATGCATACAAACTACAATTCACTGCAATCGTAAAATTTTCCAAAAATTAAAACTATTTTTATTAAAAACATCACTTTATTCTCAGTATAGAAGCTAAACACAACGAAAATTAATTTGTCCACAAAGCTTTGTGAAATTATATATACAGATTTTCTCTCGTACCACAATAGCAGCGTAATACGATGATATTGTATGATGGAAGCATAATTTTATATTGTTAACTCGAACTATACACGTTTTCATATAAAATGTGAGCTTAGACTATGTAAATAAATACTAGGAAGCGAAATATTAATGAATACTAACTATATTTATTTATACGGCTTCAAGTTTTTTTTCCGCATAACAGAGCAGAGGGTAGGAGGAGAGAAATTAAAAATAAGACACTCTGTTCTCCTTAGAGATATTTGAGTGTTGAGTGACGAAATTGAAAAATAATTCGTGCATATTCGTTCCTTCGAGAGGAAATGAAACCTACAACCATCGTGTTCAGTGAGATGCTGTTCCACTGAGCCACGAGGGCCTCAAAAAAATAACTTTTTCTAATATACATTTTAAATATGTACTCGTGTTAATTAAAGTAAAATAAAACAAAATTAACTGTCAAATCAGTCAGTATTAAGCGATTAAATTAGAAGCGAACCGATACAAGTATAGTAATATTATTATTTTGGATTTTTTATTTAATGTCAATAAATTTTAACTAATATAGTTGTGGATTATTTATTTATTTGGCATAGTTACCTAACTATATACATTAGGTATATGTAATTTATTTTATTCTGTTCTCCTCACCGAAATCTGTTTCTCCTTTTTATACAAGAACGCCAATTTAAAACTTTACATTATATCAAGTCTTTGGTTTCCGGCCAAAAATAAACATTGCTTGATGGCAGTTTGAAATTTAAAAATAAAAAAATAAAACTTAATTTAGCTTCATTATGTTTTTAACGTTAGTTAAATGTATTTTTCTTTTTGAAATGGACAGTGAGCAGTTGTGATAATAAACTTGGAAATATTAGACATACCATATTATATTTTTTTAAATAAAGTAAAAAAAAAAATCTAATATATATTTTTGATGTACTATCGACTCTACAAAAAAAGAAAGAACTAAAAAAGAAGTAACAATCAATGAAAAGCCTAGATCTTTACTTTTATTAATAACGTTACTTCAAAGAATATTCCAGGGTCTGTAAGAAATGCAATATACCTTTATAAAATGATCTTCGTCGACGCACAGTGTCTAATAATATCTTAGAGCACCTCATTGGTTCCCTGAGTTACGTGCTTTAATTAGACATTTCTAACCCAATTTCGGATTTCATTTCCTTTCCTTTTCCCTGTTGTAAAGTTACTTAAGGTACTAAAGTTACGCTTTTTTTACGTTTGTAAAGTAACATAAAAAATAAGCGCATTAGTGGGAAACGGAGTGTCTTAACACTCAGTCCTCTTTGACTACCTTGCCCGTTACAGGATACAGCATGAAGTTGTAAAAAAAATTACATTATGAACAGATAAATTAAATGCTTTTTTTACAATTTTTCACACAGGTCAAAATTTTGAACACGTATTTCGTCGTCGACATACTATATTTTAAAATTCAGATTTTCTCTAATATCTGACTTTTACAATTTATATAAATAGAGGCCATAGTTGTAGGTTC
>FASU01007582.1:0-11349 GCA_001486225.1 Heliconius pardalinus sergestus | reverse complement strand
AATATTTTTATTTCTCCGCTCCGGTTAGTTTAAGTTCCAGTTTTCCAGTACTCAATATACAATATTTTGAATTTGGACGAAAAGTGGGTTATAGAGTGTCTTTACACAAAGTTATCACTTTTTGAAAATGAACTGGACACCATTAACACTAGGCTTAACACTAGGCTCTCTACCTTCTTTGCTCTATAAGTATAAGTAGCGTAAAATTTCTATGTACCATTTATTTATAGCACTTTTTAAATATTTTATTGTACTTCATAAAGTACCAAATATCAGTTTAATCTTATATGCTCCATCCCTTTAAAAATGTGAATGCTTTAACAGTAACAGTTTCTGTTGTTTACTAATAAAATTCACAAACAAGTTTATCTATTTTTATATGTATAAAATATATTACAATATTTTATTTAAAATCATGGCCAGTAAAATTTGAGGCTTAAATTTAAAATTTCAATTAACCTTTTTGCGTGCTCTTTTCTGACATAAAAAAAACATACTGCGAGGTGTTAAACAGTATTTTTTTACATGAATATTAAGCTACCGCCATTTAAAAAAATATGGAAAACATATTTCGAAATACACAAGCTTAAATATATTTTATACTAAAACAGCTATATTTAATATATGAGCAATCGTTAAATTTACCGACTGTTATTCTATGAATTTATTTGCATTTATCTACCTTAAATTTTTGGCAAATCACCATAAACCCTTAGAATAGGCTTTTTTTAATAAGTTTAACTTTTATTTACTTTCTTTGCATGAAATATTTATTTAGTGAAACTTTATCGTTTCACTTAGCAATAATGTTTAGAGAATTAGCAAATATGTTTGTCCAGTAATTATTCTAATCACAGATAGTCATCTACATAAGTCAAACAAACAGGCCAAATTACGTAAACAGTATAAACGATAATAGGGTAATTTGAGCGTAAATAATATCTAAAATAATGTTTTTTGACATTAAATAAATTAATTAAAAATATTGTGTGAAATATACCAAAATGATAATTAAAAAGGCGTCATTTCCTAAAATTTATTTCCATTTTTCTAAGGACCTTCTCTCTGTGGTTGTTTCTTTTAAATTTGCTTAAGAATAACGATGTAGAGAGGCCTCCGTGGCACAGTGGGAGAGTATCTGATGTAACTGCAACAAAAGTAAATAAAAATATTAGCATTTCCTGCATAAATCATTAATTTTTCATCACCATTGCGAATGAATGGTAAACGAATGTTCGGAAAAAAGTGAATTTATTGCTCGTTCCGTAGAACGTAAGGCGTAGTTGAGCTAAAACCGGGTTGGCGTCTCGCCATCGACTATAATTATCGTTAGAGTGCCAAATTCTGCCATCACATACCATCCTTGGCATCTATAGATCAGAGTTCATTAGTATTTTCCATGCTAGATTTAGGTAACTGGACACTAGGGCCAACTGGACATTAGAGACAACTCAAAGCTTGTCATCTAATGGTGATACCCAACACACAAGTACTGTAAAGCTTTAGACGGAAAGTAAAGTATAAAATGTAAACATTTAATCATTCGTCTGCGTTCATGCTGTATCACGCACATAGTAGGAAAAGCACTGACTTAACACTCCGTTCTCCACTTTCCACCGAATTTTTGAGGCATTACGTACAGGGTGGCTCAATTCAACGCCCCAGTTTCTTTGTTACCAGAGCAAGACAATGAAAATATTAAATATTTAATTTCTCCGAGTGGGAATCGAACTCCAACACCATCAACCACAGTACGTACCAATGCACTACGACAGTCTCGAAAAAAACGACAAATTTTATGGTAAAATAACTTAAATAACACCAATCCAGAACACCGATCCTGCAATATTTAACCTTGAACGAGTTCCCCGTTTCCCGAAGCATCTGTTGTTATGCTAATGCCGATATGATCTCACTTCCAGTTGGTGCTGTTGAAGCATCGATATTACATCGACAGGATGGCTGCTAACGGGTAAGTTTCGCGTTCTCAATTATCATTTATTAATAGTACTTGCTACTTATACTGAAAAGTAGGAATTATTAATATTGCTTGTTAATACTAATTATGCTTAGAAATATTTTAATTCAGTATTAGTTGATTCGTTGTTTTGAAATACTGACTATTATCTTTTTTTATCTATACTAAGATTATGCATTTTTTAAATGTAATCTTCTAAAAATAATCATATAAATGCATGAAATTAATAAACTGAGTTGTGGCACAGATGCACAAGTACGTGATTGTTAACGCGACGGATTATGGGTTTAATTCCCACTAGAGGAAATGAGATATGTAATATTTTCATTTCTTCGCTCGGCTCTTCCAAAAGCGCGGCATTGTGTTCCGCCAATGAACACGCAATGCTTCCAGAATTTGGCGGAAAGTGGAGAGTGTCTTAACACAAGGTTCTGTCTGCCTACTCAACTACATGCGGAATACAGTGTGAAACTGAAAAAAAATTGTAACATTAATAAATACATGTACATTTTATTCAAAGCTATTTTTAAACTGAATATGTTACGTCTTAAAATAAACACCAGAATTTATATATTATTATTTTAGCTGAAGTGACTAATATAATAATTTGGCTATTCTACGACGAAGTTTAATATAACTGCACTGATCAAAGAGTCCTTTGCCAAAAACACTTTGTACCTAATGAAATCAAGAATAAAAGAAATACCTATAATATTATTAAATATTTTAGAATTATTGCTATTTTTTAAATCTAAATTTGTCACTAGTCAAAGTTTTTCTATATTATAGACATTTAAAAAATATCACAGATTGGTTGAGAATATTATAAAACCAGCAAAATAAAAAACAAAACTTCATTTCAACATCGGATATAACAAGTTGATGTTTGGCAATAAATAAATGTTTATAAAACAAAAAAAAAATAAAAGTCACAGTTTTTCATCTCTTTAAACAAATACATGTAAGTTTCCAAACAGCCAGAGCGGAATGGGTCAACAATGGCCGTCAGTGTGTCCGTCGGTGTTGTCATACGAATATGTGTAAAAATAACATGATATTTGGACGCATTCCAGATACGGACCCGCGCCAGTCACTGGACATGTCGGCCGCATCCCCAACTTCGGCAAAACTCAGGTTAATGTTAGTATTTATTTAGATATTAATATATTTTATTAATATCCCATCGAGGGCTGGAAGTCCAGGCACAGTAAGAGTAGTGTGTTCAATTTCTACTTGGGGGAATGAATTATTTTAATTTGGTCGCTCTGGTAAGCGCCATATATGCGAGAACCTAAAAAAGATATACTATATTTTAAAAAAATCTATAAGTAGGGAAATCTGTAAAAATAATTGTAATATATTTTAGGTTTTACTACATTTCCCAATGAATGGACTACATTCGCCAACGCCTTTCTTGTTTATATTTTTATACACAACTAAACACCGAAATTATCTTAATAATTATGTGTGAAATAAAAATATTACATTTATAAATGTTCATTGATTATAAATATTATTATTGTTACGAATAGAAATTTAATAAGATC
Organism: Heliconius pardalinus sergestus; assembly: GCA_001486225.1. Lineage (NCBI taxonomy): Eukaryota > Metazoa > Arthropoda > Insecta > Lepidoptera > Nymphalidae > Heliconius > Heliconius pardalinus. The sequence goes on along the minus strand of FASU01007582.1, from coordinate 7,824 downwards.
GATGTTTGTTCATAATTTTCAGCCGATGGGAGGAGCTGAACCACCAGCATGTATTCAGAATGCCATGATGACGAAAGATAAAAAACCATTTACCTACACACCAGGAGGATTAGATTTATCACAAATTAAGACACCGAGTATGGCAAGAAGAATGGCTCGTCAACGATCATTAGAAGAACAAGAACAAGCCTATGCACAACAATCTAATAACAATTACCATCCTCAAGGAGGACCTGTGCCTCCTCCACCCCCACTTCCAAAGATACCAGCTCCACCTCCACCACCTCCTTTGATCATTGAGGCTCCGAAAGACAAAGCTCCTAAACCAGTTGCACTTGGCGAGCGACCTGAAATCGTTATACCTGAAAATCCGATAGGCATGCTAAGAAAAACTAACAGTCCATATCATTGGGAGGCAGAGAAAGCAGATCAGCAACGTATGGGTCCCGTGCCTAAATTCATCGAAAAGGCACCTAGTCCTCTTACTGTAAAACTACCTTCGCATAATATTCCACAAAATTATTCTTCACCGAGTAATTTACAAAGACAAAACTATCCTTACCAAACTCAATCACCTGATAGTCCTTTACATAGACCAGAAGCACAATATGCACACCAAAATTCAGCGTCACCAAATATTAACGGTGTACCTCACACAAGAGAAATGTTAGTACGACAGGACTCACAGTTTAATAAGAGTCCTCAACCATTTCCCAACCATACCCCATCGAGTAATAATGATTCATTTTCACCTTCCCCTAATAATTACTGGAGACAACCAGATAAACGTGACTCTCCCTCCAGTGTCAATAATAGTCCTCAATCACCACTGATGAATCGCGGGCCTTTTTCTCCAGCTGTAAAACAAAATGCTCCGAACTATGGTCAATCGCCCAATAATTCAGTATTTCATACTCTACCTCGAGTTGCTCAGCGAAACCAAGATACTTTTCCAAATAATCAAAGTATTTACAACAACGTTAATTCAGATAACGTAAAAGAAGCACAACGATCTCCGAGCATTGAGACATCTAATTCTGCTCCTTGGCGAACGAGCACGCTAAATAGATATCCTCGAGAAAACCAACCAGTTGTAAACAACAATCAACAAGCATATAATCCTCCATGGAAAGATAATGAACCAAACAATAACCAAATGGAAAACAATTATAAGCAACCATGGAAACAGGAAACTAAAAAGATCCCTGTACAGGTTCAAACTCCTCCTCAACAACCGTATAACCCTCCTTGGGTTTCTCAAGATAACAATAACAGAGGACAAGATAGCGCACCTTGGAGGTCACAAGAAAGTAAATTAATATCTCCTACATCTCCTCCAGAAACTCGATACCAGTCGTCTATATCTATACCGGTAACACCAAAGAAACAAAGTAATCAACCAGAATATAATAATAGTCCCCAAAAAGAAGCGGTATATGTCAATCAAGAGCCTGTATATTATTGTCCCGATAGTCCAAAATCTATGCCAGCGTGGGTTAAAACACAAAAAGAAAAAACTAAAACGCCTCCACCCGCCTGGTGTCAAAGACCTCTTGACGGCAGAAAAAGCCAAAGCAGAGAGTTAGCAACTCCCCCAAGAGAATCAAACCAAGAACCAGAATGGGTAAGGAAAAGTAACGAAATACAAAGAAATGTTCGCGAAGTCATTAGTCCGCCTAAATACCAGCAACCGGTCCAGCCAAACTGGTCAACACGGCCTTCTGAAAATAGGAAAAGTTTACCTCGTGAAAACAGTCACGGAAGAGTTATTCCCATACAAATGGAAGTGTCAAGTACAGAAACAAGGAATCATGGCAGGCAAGGAAACCAGCAGCCTCAACTAAGGATTGTAATTGATATGAAACAAAACCCTGAAGCACAAAACAACACACAGGTTCCTCTATCGCAACCCACGCAACGTATCATGAGAGTTTTGTCACCGCAACTGGTTCGAATGGATGAAGGGCAGAATCAGCCAGAATTACCTACACTAAACAGAAGATTCCAAAATAGTCATGACGGTCAGCCAAAGACAAGAATAATTCCAATACAGATTGAAGGTGGCAACGATGGTGGGGCAAACAAAAGGTAATTAGTTGTTAGAAAAGTAATATTTTAATATTAGATTTGTCTAAAGAACATATTAAAGAATTTTGTTCTTTTAATTTAGTGACGTTAAAGCACAAAAAGGATACTTTCCAAACTGCACTAAATTAGTTCAAACTCCTAGATGTTTCTAAAGCTCTTCTAGATGTTAAAGCAACATTATAATTTTTCAGCTTCGGTGGGCGGTACTAAGGGAGCCGTTTGCACTGTCCAAAGTAAACATATTTTTTTATCGCACCGCTTCCATGAATCAGGCACTTGCTATAATTAGCGTTATTAGCATCATCACGCTTTAGCAGCTCGAGCTAATTCTGTTTACTCCACCCATTTAACCTCTCTGTAATTAGCTGTTAAATCGATGCTTAAAACTAAAAATTTTAACTTTGCGCTTTCAAAATTTTCAAATTTTTATATGTATATTATGCTTATATACGGCTTTTTTGCGATCATTTTTCTTTTTTTCGAGATTTTTGGCTTCTAAACTGTCTATATAGTTTTGTTTTTGCTGTTTTTACTAAATAATGGTAAAAAAACGTAATTAAAAAAGATGATTATTTGAATTATATTGTCATTCTCTGGTGTCGAGGCAAAGCGCGGCGTTGAGTTCCGCCATTCAACACTCAGTGCCTTCGGAATTCGCCAGAAGTGAGAAACGGAGTGTATGAACAATAGGTTCCCTCTGTCTTGTGAAGCTGAATAAAAATAACAATTGAATTTGTTTAACAAATATATATATTCATCAGATGTGATGCGTGAAATAATTGTATATAGTGGTTTGCTTTCGTACAGTTTTTAGTACATTTCATATAATTTGTATTTTACCTAATTAAGTGTAAATACTGATTTCAACTTAAAACCAAAAATGAATATGAAATTATTAACAGAATAAGAAAATAATAATTTATACTTGTTCTTCATATTTAATAAACTATAATTTTAAAATTAAATAAATTCACTTAGCTTATTTTTATATTGAGATCACGATATAACTGTCAATTTTTATTCATTGTACGAAACGTTCGTTTGAAAAAAGAGAGAGAGAGAGAGAGAGATTTTTAATATTTTTTTAGGAACGTATTAAAATTTGAAACCGTGCCTCTTCAAAACTGTCCAATTTAAACATTTTTCATAATTTCAGCGTGTACTACCATAGAATTACGAAAGAAGGTTCCCCTCGGCAGTCCAAGGCCTTCAAAGTTCTTCAGGTGATCACTGGCACTGGTGACAAAAACATCGAGATAAACATGGATAATTATGGATATTCTGATTTATAATATACTATTAATAGATATTAATATATAAAATAATAAATATAAATATTATTTAAAATATTTGTAATATATTATTATTATTGGTACAGATATAGAGATTTTAATTTTAGTTTTTTTTTGTAATATTTACGCGGGAAAACGAGCTATAAATAACATTAGTTATCTTATTTAACTTAGTTAGTTTTAATTATTATATACACAAATATAGAAAATAATAAGCTTTTCATTAACTTATTAATGCTCACGAATACGGCTAATTTACCAAAGATTATTTAAGTCATATTTATTAATAATAAGATAAATTAATGTAATAATTATTAGGATTATTAATATGGTCAAAAGTTACCGTTAGATAGTAAATCTTTTCTGTAACATAGTATTTATTTTTTGACATTATAGATATAATTCCTCTTTTTAACGTTTTTATCTATCTTTTTTATTATATTTAAAGAAATATTTATGTACTTATTAAGTTTTTATATTTTAGTGTAGTTTCCATTATTTTTCTTATAAAATTGCTTATATTTCAATCTGTATCAGTATTTTTATTAATATAATAAATATATTATAATAAATAATACCTACTAATAATTTAACAAACCAACACCACGAGGTCCATTAATTAAAATATATAAAGTAACAGAGCCCAAATCCAGGTTTTTAATTAATATGTTTGTAATTAACCAAAAATGTTAAAATGTTTGTCCACGTGTTACGATATGAAGAAGTATCTTTATTTTAATATCGATAACGAATTAAATAGAAAAGGATTATATAAATGCCACGTTGAGTTTCGCCACTAAGCATGCAATGCCTCTAGAATTAGACGGAAAATGGGTAGCGGAGTGTCTTAACTCTAGGCTTTCTCTGCCTACCCTGCTACATGTGGGATAGAGGGTGAAGCTAAAAAAAAATATACATATATGTCAAGTTTTTGAAACATGCTGTTTACTAAAAAGTAAAGAAATAAAGTATTTGTTATAAATAATTAATTTGGAACGGGTTCCTTTATTTCACAATGTCACTTAACTATATGTAACAAAAGTCACTTAAATATATGTTATGCAAAGTATGTAGTACATGTATGTATGTCTTGCTTCCGTATCTCGTTACCATTTATTTTCATATGAACTGACTTGGACAAAGCTATCGGCATTCAATATGTATTCTCTGTGTTAGTGAAGCAATGTTTCGATATTGTTTCAATCGTTCACTGGAAATAAATTTCCATTATTTATAATATAAGCAAGAAATAGGAATTAGATTTGCAAAAAGAAAGGATAGAAAAGGGGGGGGGGGGGAGAAAAAAAGGTGGGAACTTAAGAACGGAGAACTTGTCACTGATGATTAAGGTCTTGAGATGAGTAGAAAAAAAATAAAGTAAAAAGCTTGGTTCTTTTTTACGAATTTATATATTAGTGTATGGAATCTAGAAAAAGATAGATAAAAAACCCAACCAAAGAAGTAGTTCTTATATATTTTTTCTGTTATCAAAGATTACTTTTTATTTAGTCTTTTCTTACATATCATAATCGTAGACAAACTGCAACAGACAGGGGTGTGGCAATCTAGTCAGTGTGATCTTTTTATTATATAAATTCTACTATTTTATATAATTTTATTATATTAAAATTGTTTAAGTTTAGTTATAAATTATTATATTGTAAGAATGATATATATTTTTTAATAAATATCAATAAAATCAACAATTGTGTTTTAATTAATTCAAATATGGGGAGCTTTTATACAGGTTCTAGTAGGTAGTAGATTATGAAGATAATCGAAGAGCTGAAGATCAAACTCAGTGGCGTGCCATTTGAGAGGCCTATATCCAGCAGTGGACGAGGACAGGCTGATGATGATGATGATGAGATTATTAATATCGAAGTAAGATCATATAAATATTAGTAACACTACCATATCTTATTTTAGAGTGAGTAAGATGCTTAAGTAAATTTATTCTTTTGAAAAAAAAAACAAAAAAAATCAGTCAAGTGCGAGTCGGTATTGCTCACCAATTTCATGATTGTAGGTCAACGTTGAAAAACCTATAAATGTTATCGAACCCACAAAGGTCGCGTTACAGTCACACACTTGTTTCCTTGTGCCACGAATGGCCTATATTCTTTCTAATATGTGTAAAGCCAGGCATATCCTCCTCCTCCTCCTCCTCCTCCTCTCAACCTCTACAATGTATTCCTCGATGCTTAAATAGGCCTCCAGCTAGCAAGGGATTATCTGCTAAGGAAGTCCGTTAACATGTAACAGACATATGTAGTACATTCTAGAGTTTAGAGCGTTTTAGTATTAATTCTAGTGGTCTTAGTATATTATATTCTTGTTAATATATATTGCCCTTAGTTGGAGAGCCCATATTGGGCTTGTATTTGTAAAAGGTTGTGGGTTCGATTTCCACTTCAAGGACTAATTTAATTATTAATTAGATTATTATAATTATTTTTAATTGTCTACCACCCAAAACGTCTAAGTATATGTTTTTTTTAGTATATATTTCAATTAGCAGCAGAGCCTTTAGCCTTAGTGGCGCAATGGTATAGAGTGCAATTGTAAACGGTTGTAGGTTTGATTCCTGTTTCGGTGATCAATTATATTTTAATTGTCGAATTCTACCACTCAAGAAAATTGGGCGAGAAGTGGATAAAATAGTTTCTCGTAAACGGTAAAAGGCGCTGCAATAAAAAAAATAGATATCTTCAAAATAAACAATGTGGGTATATGTTAAATAAATGTGGATATATGTTTAAAATAAAAAATGTGTAAATAAATGTCATAAATGATGAAAAATGATAAGCGAATCGATATTTCTGTTAATTATTCAATACAACGTTAATACCTAACTTACAACAGTTTTCAGAACACCTAAAACAATAATATAACACTTTCTTCAAAAAATTCTTATATTTTCCAACATAAGACAATATTAGTAATCTTCCAATATCAGACAGAAAACGTAAATTTTAACATTGTAAGAGAATTAAGACACTATCATAGTAATATATTACAAACGAAGCTATATAAGTAATTTAAAATGCAAACAACGTTGATTGATATAGGCGGTGATAGGAAATAATTTTGATCCGCTTTTACTAAATTGAGTAACATTTAATCCATTTGGGTCTGTAATCACTGGGCTTAATCCAACCAAGGGTTGGATATCGATTACAATTTTACGGGTTTCATGGCGGAATGCCAGGACGTACCTAATGCCTTCGATTCCGATGACAGCACAATTTGAAAAGGTCTTATAATTGTTTTTCCTTTTTTAGTTTCATAGTAGGGAAATTTGGGAGCAGAGCAAAATTTGGGATAAGACATTTCGTTCCTCGAGTGATGGAACTCAACGAAGAATTTGTTTTTTAGTGTCACGTTGTATCCCGCATTCAGCCGGATAGATTTTTTTTATGGAAATAGACAATGCAACTGAGCATATGGGCTACCACCAAGTGATTACCGCCGCCCACGTCGCCGTGTAATACCAGAGGAGCTACAGGTGCGTTGCCGGCCTTTGAGGCGGACCCAAGTCGAATCGTCCTGAAAACACTGCCTGCCGACTGTAGGTCTTTCCACATCTAGTAAGTGGAAAAACCCTAGTGTTAAGACACTCCGTTCCTATTTTTTCGCCGAATTCTGGAGGCATTGCGTACTGAATTGCGGAACTCACCCACTCACTCACTTACCTGGACATTAAAGCGAAAATTAAAATATTACATGTTTTAATTCCTTGTCTGGTAATCGAATCCACAACCTATACACACGCTTGTGCCGCTGCGCTATGACTAGCCTTGTATAAGTAAATTAAAATCCAAACATTATTAAATAAACGAATAACCTTCGATTTGTTGGAAAATCTCCCCAATATAAACCGTAGTAACTAATTGAACTGACATTAATCCTTTCTATAAAGTTCCGAAATGTATTGGACTCGCTAATTTTATAGAGGGCTGCCAATTTATCTAATAAAACGATATAGGAAGGGTTCACCCATCAGGTTAGACCCGTTGTCTGTTAATTAACAATTTCATGATCGAATGACGTTGAAGATTACCTCCTATAGACTATTACCTGTGTTGATGGCAAATAGATCCTCGTAAACGGAACCTGGAGGGGGGGCTAACCTGTGGGCTATTCTGGGAAGAATGTTATAGGGAACGTGGGAAGTTGAAGGGAAGTTTACTTTGTTTTAGATGATAGTAATGGCGTGGGCGATTCTGAGATAAACCTTTTCATTACCTTCATTGGTTGTTGAAATTACCTGAATATTGTAATATGTGAGAATATGTAAATAATCATCTAAAAGTTATTATAATACAATAAACATACGTATAAAAATATTAATTTTATTACAAAATACAAATATTTTTTTTATGTTTTTTAAAAGGAACGTGAACTACCCAACTACTACATACAATATGTATTTAAAAATCGC
>FASU01007570.1:0-15985 GCA_001486225.1 Heliconius pardalinus sergestus | reverse complement strand
ACGGCTGTGCGTGCGTCTTTCCTCGGTCAGTGAGGACAAGTCCTTTTATATATAGATATACTGGTCAAAATCAAAAATACAAATATATAATACAATGCTAAAGTTGCCAAGACTATTTCAATATATATTTAATAATTTTATTTATACTAAGTTGGTATAAAACAAATATTAATTTTTAGTATGAAATATAAATAATATACTATATAAGAACTGCGTAATCAAAATAATTGCGAATTATTATACTTTTATTATGCTTTAAAAAAAGGCAAGTATACATTTTTATATTTTATAGGTATTTTTTTTTTAAATAATGTATATAGTTCTTTAATGAATATATTAAAAACCAACCAACCGTACATTACTTTTGCCATATTTTAAGACTTTTCAAATTATTACAAATCAAGAGAATTTGTAATCTTTCACTTGTATATTTTTATTCTGTAATATTAAAATGTCATAATATTGTTTATTGTTTATTTGCAATATGCATTATTATTGTTTACTTGCAAAATGCATATATCAGCCATGAAAATAATATGAACAAAATAAATCGAAAATAACGCTCACATAGAAACGAAATATTGAAATATTTTTTTTATAAAATAGCCACTTACTGGCTGCTATTAAATGTTTTCTGTAAAAAAAAAACAAAATGGATAAAAAATATAATAAAGATGAATTAACACGAATGAGTAGTTTAAATAAGCATTTCATATGTGATTATTGCAATAAACTAACAGCTTCTAAGCAGGGGCTTATGCATCATATAGAAATATGTCTTTCCGATCGATCTTGCCCCACCTGCAATATAGTATTTAAAAATCGTGGGAATTTAGTGATGCATCAATATCATATGCATGCTACAGAAAGGTAAATATTGCTTTAGATTTTGTTTGAAAAATTATTACATAAATATAAACATATTGAATTTAAATTAAATTAAATCAGCTTCACGGCAGAGGGAACTTCGTGTTAAGACACTTCGTTTTTCACTTTCCGCCAAATTCTGGAGGCATTGTGTGTTGAGTCGCAGATCTCAACACCGCGCTTTGCTTCAACACCAGAGCAAAGAAATGAAAATATAAATTTAAATAAATATTTGATTCCTCACTCTAGAGTGAGGATCCAACCCACAACCAGTCAATTTTGCGGCACATTTTGTGCCCCTATGCCACGATTGGTGTCTACAATTTTTTCTTACTTTTGATTATTTTCCGCCCGAATCCTTACTTTTGATTAATTTGCGCAAAAGTTCAAAAACCTGACTTCATGACGGCCAACGCTCTTCAACCGTGTATGATAGTTCTGTGAAATGCTGCTGCTTGACAATTTCAGGACAATCTCATTATAATATTACATCTACTAAAGCGACTATAAAAAAATTACACCAATATTCATAGAAATTCAACATAATTTGAAGTAAGAAAATGTATATATTATGTATTAAAATTATATGCTAAATATATTTGTTCAAAACGAACACTGTGCCTATTGACATAATAAAATTTGTCTTTTATATATTAGCAAAAATGGTTAAATTTAGTTATATTTATTTCAGTCTTTTTTAAAAGTCTTATGAGCATTAAATTCAACATTTTACACTCTAAGTAAGCTTCGAGTGATGGAACTTAACACCAAAAACACAATAAATTATGATTTATATAATCTAAGCTCAACATTTGCGATTAGTGAAGAATGGAATGATAGAAACTTTAAAATAAGCTTTTTATAGAATTTTTTTTGCATATTACCAGAACAGGAGGATTAAATAAACCAATCACTGCTGTGGGTACACTCACCTATTCCGCTATACGGGGGTACAGACACCTGTTCCGTAATAACTATAGCCATAATGTCTACCTATTTGTAACACAAATGAGCTAATCTAATTTTAATTAGATATAAATAAGAGTAAACTTACATATAATTTTCCATGCCAGCATTCTCCTCTTCCTGTAATCGTCTTATCATTTTAAATAACAGGCAAGCTTTTTTCACAGCCAACTCATATTTCTCTTTGTGACTTAAATATACTGCTGGTACATCGTCATTGTGAATGTTTTCTTTCATCACCATGTCCTCTGTGGGCGAAAATAAATATCTATACATAAAACTCTTTGGCTATTAAGTAACAGACATTTGGATACTTATAATATGGCATGTTTCTCATGTGTTTCTCTCCCTCTTAGTTATTTCTATTTAACTGCACTGCGGCAAAATTGCAGGTAAGAACTAGTTATGTATAAAGCAATAGTAGGGATTGGCAAAACAAGTTATTAGTTAACTGACATACTCATGTTTACTCTATTCCCATTATGACAATTCTGTACTCCATTAACCACAAAATTGGTATGGTATAGTATTTTGATAATGGTATTAGTATGCCAGTTGAAACCATAAAATTTAGAAGGTATTGCAACTTAAGTGATGGAATATAACATGTAGTTTTATATCCTCACTATGTAATGAAATTTTAAAATGTATCAACCCGATTGAATATATTTATGCATACAAAATTTGATGTCTTAAATATTTTAATACTATGAAGATTTGATACAGTGATTATTATAATCTGTTATTGTTTATTAATTAAAAGTAGACTTTTTTGATAAAAGTAGATAACAGACTAATTTATTATAAATATGATAAGTATTGAACATTGAACCATTAACATAAAAATATCATCTTTAAAGATTTAATAAGGTTACATTTACTATTTTATTGTGTTAAATGTATTTTTTTCAAGCTCTTCACTTTATCTCCCATATAGCAGAATATACAAAGGAAATATCGAGCCACTCTGATTTCTACCTCAATTTAAAGCATTTTATTTTGAGTGCCAGAACTCAAGACTGCACATTGTCTACTGGAGCAGGCAAACAAAAATAATTCATTCCTCTATGTGGGATTTAAATCAAGAAATATTGTGTTTACAATTAGATGCTGTTGCTCTCCACAATGATGGCTTGCATCCTTAAATGTAATGATTAATGTAATTATAGATACTAAAATTGTGTTTTATTTACTTTTTAATGAGGGCATTTGGAACAAAATAAAAGTTAACTTCAAAAATATATATAACGGTACAAAATTATTTAAGTTTTTACAGTAGATATTATACCCAGAAAGTATTTTACAGTTATTATTTTAAGATTAATTGTAACAGTAAAAATGTAACATTATATAGATAACTTTTTATATTAAATATGTTTTAACGATAAATACAAAGACCATCTAGATTCCTTTGTTATGATAATAAAACAGTAAATTGAAATCGAGTTAGTTTCCGTGAAATATTAATTACCTCTTTTTTTCCTCTCTTCTGTCTTTTCAACACCTCCATCGATTAGATGAGTTAACTCTTTAATATTAAAACTACATTGATTTCTCTCATTTTGTAAATCAGGATTTATTTTTGTAGACATTTTTTTTAATATATAAAGGCGCACCTACTATTTATAATAAAAACAAATAATACTACTATGCTTCACTGTGTACACGCACTCACTAAAATTGACGGTGGTCGGCGATAAAAGTTAAAAATTTACTGAGACCGCCAGTCCGCCACTGGGTACGACAAGTTTATAAAACTGGCCTGGGTTTTTGTAAGTTGAAATGAAACTTTGAAAGTGACATTAAATAAAATTGCCAAATAAATAATCAAAAATAAATACTGTATGTTCTGTCAAAGTCAAAGTGTAAAATGACAGGACGTTATTAAATGGTACGTCTACATGCTTGCTGAAGTCTCCCAAATGCTGCAATTGGCACGCTCAGCAGAACGCCATAAGCAAAGAACAAAAACAACAATCCCTCTAGTTTCCACTAGTTTACTATGCGTGCTTGGGCAAGCGTGTAAGCGTAGCATTAGATTATGGTATAGGTCAGATAGAGTTAGATAATAGGGAATGTTCTCTGAGACTCTATTTCCCACTTTCCGCCAAATTCTGGAGACATTGCATGTTGAATGGTAAACTTATCGCCGCGCTTTTACCTCGACACCAGAGCGAAGACATGAAAATATAAATTTAAATAAATATTTCTTTATTTTAATAATCTCAAGTGAGGATCAAACCCATTACGCGTTCGTACACACTTGAGCCCTTACGCCAAGCCTGGCCTCAGATTATCGTATAAATAAAATACGAATTAGTTTAAAATCGTATATTTTGTATTTGAATATAAAGTATGCGATTTTAAATTAGGTCGTACTTTTTTCAATTGGTACTAAAAAATCAAAAAAATCAACAGGTATGTTTTTTTAATGTTTAGATGAAAACAATAACATTAAAAGTTTCGTTTCAATATTTTTTTATTCTAATTTATACTGATAAATCATTCTATATAGGTGGAAGTTTAATTAAATGACATTGAAGGTCTGTGATAAATTTTTATGGTGCGTCTGTTTCGCATAGCTTATCTGTACAAAGCCCGCCATATTTCTTTCTTGTATGCGTTGGATCTCACCGTGTCACGATGAGGTTAGTTTTTAAAATAATTAAATAATTTTCATGTGTATTAATAAAATATTTATAAAAAATACTTGTTTTTATAGGAACACATATGTATAATATATTTTTTGAAAATAATAATGCTTATTTCACACACAGTCGTTGTCAACAATCGTCTTGTGAAAACCATGTGGTCTACAAAGATAATGTTTAAATTTCAGTTCCTTAAAACTGCAGAAGAGGCTAGCAGCCTCTGTTATGCGATGTGGTAAAAAGAAGGTGTGGTTAGATCCAAATGAAATCAATGAAATCGCCAACACTAATTCCCGTAAGTTTCTTTATATTCGTAACCATGTGTGTTGATTTAAACTTTTGACTATATAACCAAGTTATTTTTAAAAGAAATAAAGCAAATTAGATAAAATATTAATAAACATTACGATGTTTCGTGTTATATTCATGAATTAACCTGCAATATTATATGTAGAATTATTGATTTAATTATTTATAAACCCCAAATGCTAACAATTCACAGGACAGAACATCCGTAAGATGATAAAGGATGGTCTCGTCATCAAGAAACCAGTTGCGGTGCACTCGCGCGCCCGCGTTCGCAAGAATACCGAGGCCCGTAGAAAGGGAAGACATTGCGGTTTTGGTAAAAGAAGAGGTACTGCAAATGCCCGTATGCCACAAAAGGTGAGTTTTGATATTGATATTTTTTATTATCTTTTTTGGTCTTAAAAGAATATGGTCTTTTAAAAAGCTTGCATAGGGCTGCTGTCCCAACCCGTGGGCTATTTTTATTTTTAGCCAGTTATTTTATATCATCCATCATAATAAAATGACAAATTAAATAACCGAATATTATGGTAATATGTTTTATTAAAGTAAGTAGTTAAATATAAATGACTTGAGGTTGGTTGTGATGTGAGGGCACAAGTATGCTACTGTTGATGTGACAGGTTGTAGGTTTAATTTCACTTGAAGAAATGAACTATTTAAAAAAAAATCATCACTTTGGCAACAAAGCATTAGTGGGGCATAGAGATCTGACATGGCCTGCCACCAGAATTTGGGATAAAATGGGGAACAGAACTGTCTTAATTAATGACCACAGTGTTTTAATACTAGGTTCCTTCTATGAAGCAAGAAACTAAAAAAATACTTATTATTTGTACTAAAAATATATTTTTCCTTAAATAGATTTTCATCTTTTAATAGTATAAAAGATAGAGCAGAAGGAAAAGAGAACATACTGAAAATACTCTGGTCTTCATTTTTTGACCAAATTAGATTCACTATGTTGGTTTGGTGACAGAACTCCATGCTGCACTTCCATCTACCTAAAGCTTGGAATCTATCTGTTGTGGCAGAGTATAACAAGTGTGTTATAATAAATTCAACTGTTGTGGGTTTGATTCCCACTCAAGGAAATAAAATATTTAATAGTTAATGACATTTGATGAGGCAAAAGAGTATGCAGAGATTATGGTTCTTTCTCTCTGAACTAGGAATAGTGTGTAGCTAAAAAAACTTTAAGGTTTTTCTTTTAGTTTTTTTTATTTTACATTGTAAAAGCAGTTCAAAAACTTAATTAGATACAATAATTAGAACTAAGTAATACTCACATGGATGATATTTTTATAACAGGAACTGTGGGTACAAAGACAAAGGGTGCTCCGTAAATTACTTCTCAAGTACAGAACAGCCAAGAAGATCGACAGACATCTATATCACGCCCTGTACATGAAGGCGAAGGGTAATGTGTTCAAGAACAAACGTGTCCTCATGGAGTACATCCACAGGAAGAAGGCTGAAAAGGCTAGGACTAAGATGTTGAGGTATTGTTGTTATATTATGATTTGTTTTTATTTTAGTTAGTATTAGTGACTCTCTGTTTTTATATTATAGAGGAATTATACAAAATTATTTTTTTATATTATGTTGTGTAGGCTATGTCATTCTGAAGTATAAGCTATAGTGCAAAATGACATCTAAATTAGTTCAGTAGTTTAAGCATGAAAGAGAAAGACTTACATTTTCAATATAAGAAGATTTTTTAAAAATTACATACAATAATAGAAGTAATTGAAAATTTATTGAAATGTATAAAAAGTGTTCTTAAGAGTCAGTTTTGTTTTTGTAGTTTTACAATTGAATATAAAAAAGTATGTACATATAGCAATTAGCTCTGTTTAACACAGATGAGAGAGCTTTGTATAATACTTTTTTACATTTCCCTATATTTGTTATTAGAGTTTCACATCTAATCTAGATTTAATTTAATTTATAGTAGGGTAGACGCAGGGTACCTAATGTTAAGACACTCCACTCCTTATGCACTGTCAAATATTCTAGACATTGTGTGTTGACTGGTGGAACTCAACGCCGCGCTTTGTCTTATTACTCAAGTTTATTTTTTTTAGCTTGCTGTATTTCGCGCATGGGAGGGTAGGTAGAGGGGAACCTGGGAAAATAGTTTTAGGATATTCCGTTTTCATTATGACACCTCTGTTCCCTTATTTCCGCCGAATTCTGTGTTGATTGGCGGAACTTTGCCTCGTTACCAATGGAAAATGGAAATATTTAATATTTCATTGCCCCAAGTTGGATCCAACACATAATCGTTATGTTTACAGTTGCATGCCAATGCGCCACATTTCAAAATTGAAAGTTACAATTTTTTTGTTGTATTTATTATATTAATTAAATCTTAATTTCAGCGATCAAGCCGAGGCCCGCCGCAACAGAGTGAAAGAAGCCCGCAAACGCCGTGAAGAGCGTATCGCAGCCAAGAAGGAGGAACTGCTGCAGACGTTCGCGCGCGAGGACGAGGCCGCCGTCACAGCCAAGAAGTGATTTATACATAAATATAAATAAAAATATATAAAACTTGGTTGTTGTTTTCGTTTTTACCTCTACTTTTTATTCTGGATTTTTTATTTAATATTTGTTCTAATATTCGGTTGTGTTCTAGTTGTTCCGATATTTTACATATTGCTTGCTTCTCATGTACATCATTTTGTTAAACTAGTTATTTGTTCATTAAATATTAGGTTAAATATAGTTTAAAAATAAGTTATTTTAAATATATATGAAAAGTTAATATTAAATATAAAACAATAATATGCTTATAGCCGAAAAGCTAGTTATAACAGTTTTCATTTACTCTATATTCAATATTTTTAATTCAATATTCTACACTCTAGAACAATTAAGAAAAAAATATTTAAAATGAAAATTATAAGTAAAGTAATACAATTTAAAATAACTAAGACAGATGACCTTGATGAAGTTTTAAAATTATTAAGAAAAATACTACTAACTAAATGTTACATACAACTAGGAAGACGAAATTTATTCCATTTCAGTGTACGAGTATGTTAATGTTGAACAGTTTAAAACTGAATTTAGAATATTGAATAAGTCCAGAAGAACAGCAACAGGTTTAAGTAGTTTCAGTCGTATAATGTATTACAATTTTTGGAGACAGACCTGACAAACAGAACGAAAGACAGACAAGTTTTGAAATAATTTGTATTTTAATTGTTATAGCGATATTTTATTATTTCTTTCGCTGATAGATCCTAAAAAAAGTTTCATTCAAATCGGTTTAATTATTCAGAAGACGTGCGTGTACCAATAGACATTTTTTTTCAAAAATTATACATACGAGTACATAACCATATTTGTTATATACAGACACGCATATGTTTTCAATCTACAGATACGTATTTTCTATTATTTTATTATAGTTGTAGTATTTTCGAGATATTATAAATTACAGAACAGAAAAACATACTGTGGGAAGTGGGCGATGAGCATACGTGCGCGATTTTTATTTTGTCAATTTTTATAAATTATACTTTCCTGGCCTACAATACCGAAATTTGTACCGAAAGTAGCTATATTCGAAATGTAGAGAACATAGAGTAGGTACCCACCAGGCTACGACACAAATAGTAGTTAAACAAAAAACAAAGAAATGAAACACAATCCTAATTGCATATATAGAAATAAACATTCCCACAATATTATATTAATATAATATATTAATATAAAAAATATGTTTAAAATTATCAAAAAAACTCTTCCTACGGTGGGACAAGATTCCAGGGCTCCAGGCTAGAGTACCAGGAACCAGGAACCTCCTCCCAATACGCGACGTCTCAAATAATATTGCCTTATCATTAAGTACTATACTATTATTAATATACATATATAAACTCGTTTTCGTCTACAACTCTATATGGTTCATACGGCGTACCGCTTCCGCTACGCCAGTATATCGCACTACACAAACACAGTCTATCTTCAGTATTTCTCAAACTCCAGTAGCTACCGTTCGTACTCCGCGTGTTCCTCTAAAGTTTTGGCAGAATGTCCAAAATAAACATTGATTTACAACGAGAACGGGCAAAATGTACTTTTAATATTGAAGAGCTAACAATATTTATGGATGGTGGTCCTCAAAACACTAAGGAGAGAAGGGAAAGTGGTACGTTTTGATTATTGACTATCGTTATCAAGGGTCATTGAATTAAGAAATTAAATTAAAATGTTTCGTATTTTTTTGTGTATCCTATTGTTATACATTGCTCTGTAAATAATGTATTTTTTTTATATTTTTCTTTTATATAAGTAGTCTCTATATTTTTGTAGTAATCATTGCTTGTGTACGTATAAATAAATATAAAACATTTACTTTTTAAAAAGAGTATAATATTATTATTTTTTGCTTTATTAATCTGTACTATAATAAAACAGTAACATGACTGTGTCTGTACATTGAATATATATATATATATATATATATATATATATATATATAAATAGATAAAAAGTTGATGATCTGAAACATTTGATAAAATAACTATAGAAGTAACTACTTATAGCAGCTAAAGCTATAAGAAAAAATAAAATGCCACCTTTATAGATTATCTTGAAGGTGCAGCAATCGCGGCCCTGTACTGACTACGTATCTTATGTATTCAAATTAATAATAAATAATTTTATATTGTGAAAAATGGTTTCATAAATAAATCTTTATTTCTTTATGTACGGTACGAAAAAACAAACACACAATTTTATAGTTTACGTCTCTCTATCTGTCTTTCTATTTATTTCTCCGGGCTACTCTTCAGAACTCTAAACTCATTTTTATGCGACTTTCACTGGCCTATAGAGGGGGCTATGGACCACCACATAGGCTACTTTTTAAAAAGTAGCGGGCGAACCCGCGCAGTGGCCTCCAGTACCATTAGTAGCTATAGAATAAGTAGAGATCTAAATGATATCTAAATATTTTTAAATAACCATGCTACGCTACAATTTCAATCATGCCGACTTATTGCGATTACTAATACGATATCTGGGTGCAAAAATATGTAGGTATCTGTTATTTTTGCATGAAACTTATTTTTTATGAATGATACATAATAATAATAAAATTTAAACATATTATAATTTAAACATATTATAATAAAATTTTGATAATTCCTTTTGACAATAAGAAGAATAAATAGAATCTAACATCAATAGAAAGAGAATGTTAGTTAGTTACTTACATTAATATATTATTAAATATTTTTTATTAATGCTATTAATGAAGAAATATACCAATACTTATACCTATATTTAATCGTATTTTAACTTATTATGAAAGGTTAATTAGATTGTTTACTTTAAATATACAATAGTATACAACAGTATATATTATTATATAATATCAAATACAATGTATGATAACATAACATATTAAATGTCCTTTTAAGTTCAAGTGAGTAGTTCGATTTAACATAAAAAAATGGGGCAAGTTATTTTTCCTAAATTTGTATATTATGGATGCCCTATTACTCATGAAGCTGTATAGGATGTACAATGCACATGATTAAACCTAAGCCTAGTGTTCGATTAAATATTTCATTTACTGGATGTTTAAGTATTGTTTTTTAAAATTCCTCTTATAATATTAATTCAACTGAATAATGTAGGATTCCTAAATAAAGATGTACTTAGTTTTCATACAAAAGTATATAAAATAAAATAACGAGACGTGCTATCGTCAGAAATGTTACTAAAATATATATAATAGTAATTTTACAAGTATAATAAATCAGCCACGCACAGGCTGATATGTCTAACTTATCTTTGTTTTTCGAATAATTTCCTTCGCGTGTTCTCTACATAAATTGTCATTTGCGAAATAACTTACGTTCAACTGGCATGCTCGAAACATCATCATCACCTTGGCCTGATCCCTCTGCCTACCCTACTATTTGCGGGATACAGCGTGAAGTTAAAAAAGAAACCAAAGCTTTGCAAATTCTCACACGAGCTCTTTCCCACACATCTACCTCAGCATTTTCATTATGGCAACTTTGATAGCGTAGACACTTTGAATTGTATAAAAAGACGTTTATTAATTGTGCCCATTGACAAGGCTACTAATTTTATACTAATAATAAATAAAATTATTTATTTAGGTTCTATCTGTCTGTCAGTCTTTTTGCTTATAATAAATATTTTTTTATAGAAAACGTCATTATTAAGCATTTTGAGAAGTTTGATGATGTACCAGAATATTACATGAGCCACAAGGAGAAATATGAAGATAGTGTTAAAAAATCTGCTGTTCTGTTCTCTGTGGTTCGACAAATGCAAGATGATGGCAAAACCGATTTAAAGAATTATAGGTAAGTAAGTACCTATATTTTTAAAAACTAATAAAATTAATTGCAGATAAATCTGAATACCTATACAATAATTCAGTATTCATATTCGCGTATTTCATTCAGTATTGAGAGATTTCAGAGAATCAAGTGTCAAGATTCTCTCTGCCTACTCTACTATGTGCGGGATGCTAAGTGAAGCTGAAAAAAATATAATTTATAGATAAAGAAAATCCTCTCAGCTTATCTGGTCTGATGATTTTGCCATAGGATTACCTAGAACACTGGCAAGTGTCCAGCTAAATTAAAAAGCTGGAAACGAGCAATGTTTATTTTACAACCACCATTTCAAACTACTTTTTAGCCTCTCATAACTCGTAAACTAATTAGTCTACATGCATACAGATAAATATAACGAATTAATTTGATTTCTTTTCCTTTCGTACTAGGGATGTGGTACCTAACTTACTTCGGCTTTCAACGTTAAGGGATGGGTCTCCTCTCGCGCTACATTACGTTATGTTTATGCCAGCTATCCTCAACCAGGGCGATGAGAAGCAAGTAGAGCAGTGGCTGCCTAAATCCTGGAACTCGAGAATAATTGGGAGTTACGCACAAGTGAGTATAGAATATAGATACCTAGTAGTAGGCTAATGCTACTGCTGAACTGCGTACTTGAGACTTTGAACTTAAATAGGATAAAAAATAGTTATAGGTACAATTTTGATAACGTGAACAAGTTCTATTGTAATATCAAAATGTAATTATATTTAAATTTTGTTTCGACTGATAGACTGTAATAGTTTTTTAGAAAATGTTTGTCTTATTTAAATGGTTTTTAAAGTATCCATTATTTAAAACGTTGGTAACTTTCCATACGATTCATCGGTTTACTACTGCCATACACACAAGCATTTGTTTATTGTTTTTATCGACTTCATAATGTATCCCGTATGTAGTAGAGTCGGCAGAAGGACCCTAGTGTCAAGGCACTCTGCTCCTCACTTTCCACCAAATTGTGGAGACATTTTATGTTAAGCGGCGGAACTCAACGTGCGTTTTGTCTCGATACCAGAGCGAAGAAATGGAAATATTAAATATTTCATTACCTCGGGTGGAAATTGAACTTGTGCCCTTGCGCAATACTTGTTGATTGTGGGCAAATTTATTTCTATGTATTGACATGTTAGACAGAACTAGGTCACGGGACGTTTATCAGAGGCTTGGAGACCACCGCAACGTATGATCCTAATACACAAGAATTTGTCCTGAACAGCCCGACTGTAACATCTTATAAATGGTGGCCTGGAGGATGTGAGTATGTCATGTTCGAATTTCATAAATTTTCAATTTTAATTATGGAGAAATTTATGATTATTATTTCGTTAAGTTAAAAGAAAATTCAGTACTCTTTGTCTTGTTATCAGAGTGAGGAAAAGAAAATATTAAATAAGTTTCCCGGAATCAAACTGATCAAACTGTTCCACTAAACCATGATTGGCGATGGCCAAACGGATGGATATACAATTTAGGACGATGTTTTAGTGTCCAATTTTTATTTTCAGTGGGTCAGTCAGCAAATTATTCTATAGTAATAGCACAATTATATACCAAAGGAAAATGTCATGGTGTACATACGTTCATAGTACAATTAAGAGATGAAGAAACTCACATACCCTTGCCCGGCATTGAAGTGGGAGATATTGGAGCTAAAATGGGCTTAAATCCTGTTAATAATGGGTTTTTGGGTTTTGACAACGTCAGGATACCTAGGAGGAACATGTTGATGAAACACGCAAAAGTTTTGGAAGTAAGTTATTTGAATAAAAAATGTATGTAAATCAGTGTTGCCAGGTTCAAAAAAAGGGGACATTTGTCGCCTTAAGTGTGACAGAAGTAAAGTAAATAACTGTATTCACTTTTTATTATTACTTATCGTTTGTAATTGATAACAGTATAAAATAAATTCTTAATAGACAACATCACTATGCTTATAACAATACCTGTTTGGTTTACTCAGAACTTAGTTGACCCAACTGCAGAGTCTAAGTACTCGTATATCTTTGAACTTATTAAAAATTCTTATGTTTTCCTTTATTGGTATTCAAATTTCATAGGTCCATCCTTAGGTGGGTGTTGATTGCAAAATGTAAGAAAATGATGCATGTCGCTTTGACTTAGAAAGCTAGATTTTTTTGTGCTCTGTAAACCTTAATATTTGATATTAATATTAGTTCAAACCAAAACCTAAACTTGCTACCTCCACGTGATCTCAAGATAAATGGTCTCGACAGATAGATGGTTAACAAAGTGATCCTATAATGGCTCTGATGTTTCAAATATTTTTTTTGTTTCAGGACGGCACTTATGTCCAATCTTCAAACAGCAAGCTGAACTACGGTGCCATGGTGTTCGTGAGAGTGATCATAGTGTTCGATGTAGTCAGTCACTTACGTAAAGCTGTTACTATTGCTATACGCTATTCCGCTGTACGAAGACAGTCGCAGAGAAAACCTGAGTATGAAATATATAAATTATGTATTTAAATCTCTAATTGCGTGTTGAGTGGCGTGTGTATTGTATATTGCCTCGACACCACAGCGCCATGCCTTCAGAATTTGCCGGAAAATGTAGAACGGAGTGTCTTAAAATTAGGTTCGTTCTGCGTAACGTGCGGGACACAGCGTGTAGCTAAAGAAACAAAATAAGTATTTAATTTTCAGTTAATTATTCCTAGGTGTTTTGTTTTAAGTAAAATATTTATAAGTATATTATATAAAATATTACTTTAACTATTTTTGGCCATTGGTCTGTTTTTTGCCAATGCAAACTGCATACTGACATTATATGAATAAACTTTATAATTTTATAATTTTTAACACAATTTTAGTTAGCAAAATATAACTACTAAAACGTTTTTATGCATAATATATGCTTTTGTTCTTTTGAAATTTGCATTTTCCAAGATGACCTTGATCTTGCTAAATGCTCTTTGTGAACAACAAAACTACCTACTTCGCCAATTTTACATAATAGTAATTAAATTATAGAATAAAAAATAAACATAGATATCACATAAATTTGGTTGGAAAATACAGTTCATTAGTATCTATCATATCTAATGGTACGAATAGACTACGACAATACAACACACTATACACTCAGGGTATAAATACCTCTAATACCTCTGTATGTGTTTATAGAGACTGTTCGTATTTGCTAAATTTGTAAACCACGGCACTGATGGCATTCAAAATGCTCTAAAATTTATTTGCGTCACACTTGAAAAATATAAAAATCAGGTATAATACAGGTATTTATTTCTATATTTTATATTTCAGTGAGCCAGAAAGCCAAGTCCTCGACTACTTGACTCAACAGCACAAACTATTCGTGGCTATAGCCGCGTGTCACGCCATGCGACTTACGGCGACCAAGCTGTGGGATACCTTCATTGTCATTAATGAACAGTTACTTAGTGGTAATTTTTATAGGTTACCTGAGGTACTTAAAATTTATTTTTGAATAAATGAAATTAAAAAATCAGTTTCAAGCTGTATCCTGTATATGTAGGCAGAGGGAACCAGTGTTAAGACACTCCGTTCCCCACGTCATGTTTTTTGGGGGTGTTAGGTAAAAATTATGAGAGTAAATTTTTACGATGCGCGCGCGCACTGTCACGAAAAACCGATTCCACATATTAGTTTTAATTGAGTATGTACAAATCTTTTTTTTTAAATAATTGAAAAAAGGATATTTAAATAGATAGTGTGTTATAATAAAAAAACTCAATGTATCTATTAAATACCTTTTTTCTATTATTAGTATCGTTTTGTTTTCTAGCATAAATTAACACGAAGAAAACGATTTATCTGTTACGTAGAATACTTAGCATATTTAGAATGGCAATGCAATTTTTTTTTGTGAGTCGTAGTAGACTAAAATAATTATAGTATAATTATTGTATTTTATTATTGTATTATTGTATTATAGTATAATTATTGTTTTACATGCAACTCACTTTAAATATATCACTATATATACTTTAATATTTTAAAAAATCATGATTAATAAATTTTAATCAAGCAATTATCAACCATTTTACTATTTTCACACTATTAAAAAAAATAAAAGCTTTTTCTATTTTTCTCACGAAAAGGCAAAGATCAGCTTAAGATTCGCGGTACTATTTGAAGGGATCATTCTTTTCTGTGACATTTAATACTTTAGTTTCTTTCACCAAAACAGGTGAAAGAAAGGACATATTTCTTTTCTGTGACAATCAGTAGTACCCTTCACTATTGCCTTGCGCACGACGACGGCTATCTCGGTTGTATATTTTTATGAATATAAATAAATGTCATATTTTTATTTCCAGCTGCACTCCCTGGCGTGTTGTTTAAAAGCAATAGTAACATCTGACACAGCATCGTTTGTAGAGCGCTGTCGCCTCGCCTGCGGTGGTCACGGGTTCATGATGTCTTCCAATTTACCCAGCTTGTACGCTCAGGCCACTGCCGCGTGTACTTATGAAGGGGAAAACACCGTGCTATTATTGCAGACTGCTAGGTATGCTAAGTATATATAGTACTAGCTTTCACTAGAAATATCTAAGAGATGTGTATTCGCAGTATATTTTGACCGCAGGCACAGTGGGTTACATCAAAATTATTAATGTAATGCATTTTAACCTAAGTGGTGAACCCAAGCCTGTCTATATTAGCGAGTGTTTAACCCAAAAAGCAAGAAGAACTTTTCATTTGGCACGTGAGTTCAGCATTAACAACGGCTATAAGTTTTGCTGGACAGCTCATGGAAGAGTTTTTCTCCGTAAGACAGAAGGCGGTCAGTCTTACAGAA
>FASU01007567.1:0-11984 GCA_001486225.1 Heliconius pardalinus sergestus | reverse complement strand
AGTTAGAAACAACAGACAGACACGAAAAGCGACTTTGTTTTATAAGATATAGGAAGGTAAATGCCAACTTGGGAAAACGCGCTTGGGATAACGTTGTATCCCGCATGTGGCATGGGGTTCCTGGGAACCTAGTGTTAAAAAACTTCCGTTTCCCATACTCCACCGAATTCTGGAGGCACTGCGTGTTGAACGGAATTCAACACCGCTTGGCCTCAAGCTAGTTAACGAAATATAACACAATTTAACACATCTAACTTTGTAACTACTCACTTCATTTCCCTCAACTCTTGCTTGCTGTTTCTTAATTCCGACGAACTGCCTCTATCTTCTACTCTACCATTCCGTCTCATATCACTCTTACTGCCTTTCAAAGTCTTAGAGCTGCTGTGACTCCTCGATCTATCATAAGGACTTATCGGTGGCTTCAAAGTCATTCTCCTATCAAAACGACTATCATTTTCCGAATTATTATGAACTTCAGAAATATTCTTCAAATTCTTCTTATAATACTCCTTAGTTTTTGGTGATTCACTCTTGCCTTCTCTTTCTCTTCTATCGTCTTTATGTAAATTTGAAAGAGAATAACTTTTATTTGATAGTTCGCTGTGGTCGACTTCGTCTAAGCCTGCGCTTGAATTCGAAATGGTTTTACGTAAAGTGCCATGGTTTTTGGACTTTGATTTAAGTGTGGGTTTGTTTCCATCCGACTCGTGGTCAGTGTCACCGAAAAATCTTAAGTTTTTCGCCGGAGAATTGAGAGGCTTCGATGGTTTTGACCAAACTCGACGGCTTGATTCGTCTTCTGTTGTGATCATGCTTTCCTTTTCGACCTGCAAATGTATGTAAGTATTAATTAAATAAAAACAATTTATTATAGGAAAATAACTTATATAGTCTTTTTGGAACTGGAAAATTTTACATTTACGGAAATCGACGACATCCTCGCGTGTTTTACCATAGGCACTGACAACATAAACGTTGCAACTCAAAGCTACATTATGCCTGAACAGGATAGTGTAGTGATTCAACCCTGCGAGTGGGTATCGAGCCATGACATCACGCTTACAATCAGACGCCGCCCCACTCTAGCTTTTATTTCACTTACACCCACTATTTAAAACCCTTACACTACTCTATGCTCGTATATTTTGTTTCTTATTTTTGTATTTCTCCCATTAAAGGTATAAAACATACATTATATTTAGGATCTTATCTTGATATAAATGATTTACTGTGGTTAATAAAAAGCGGCGGCGTTAACTTCCGCCACTTAACACAAAAGATTTTAGTTGATATTACCTTACTATTCTTCTCACGTTTCTTGCCCAATCTGTCCATGGATTTGAACCAGTTGCCAGACGTTTGGGAGGACTCGCGTCGCGGTGGCGACGGTGTAGGACTCGGCGTGGCTAAACGCCGCCTTTCACGATATCTCTGCGCCTGTAAAATATACGTTAATTAATTTATTTATTTTTGTTTTCGGAAGAATAAAAAAGTCATCAAAATCAAGACTAGTGTCGTTAATACGGTTGTGAATATGATTTCCATATTATGTTCTTTCAGTCTAAGAAATCATAAAAAAATAAACAGTAGCGGTTGAACTCTATAATTAAGATAATTTATTCTAACTCAGCATATAAGTATCCATATCATCCATTGTAAGTTCGTCGACACATAAATAAGACATCAATCAATCATATCATTATTGGCATTATAATATAAACAGCATAATATGAGACATAGAGACCGTCGTGGCTGACTGCATCTAACTGTGAACGCGACGGTTGTGGATTTGATTCCCATTCGGTACAATGAATTAATTTCATTTCCTCGCTATAGCAACAAGACAATACGTGGCGTTCAGTTCCAACACTCAACACGCAATATATCGAAAACTGGGCGGTGCATGAGAAACAGAATGTCTTAGTGCCAGAAACCCTTTTCCTACAATGCTATATGCGGGATATATAAATATATTTCATACAATTTTCAACTTTTTGTGTCTCTCTTTTTGTTCTCAAAATGTCCACATGATAAATAGTCCTATCTCAAATCTCAAGGACACCGAGCAACGACCTCTTGTGTGTTTTGCTTCACTAGAAACTGAACTAAATGTAAACCATTTTGTTTTAGTTAAATATTTATAAAACAAATATGTAATATTTGATTACAATCGCAGCATTTAATATTGTCATTTTGGTAACTCGCTCTGGTAACGAGATAAAGCGCAGCATTGAGTTCAGCCACTCAACATGCAATGCCTCACGTAATCGACGTAAAGTGAGGAACGGAAGTGTTTTAAAGGAAACGAAGCGTTTTAACACTAGGTTCCCTCTGCCTACCCTGCAATGTGCAGGATATTTATGCCTGCAATGTGCAGGTCAAATTATTAAAGTAAAATATTTAAAATATTTTTAAGTAAAAATTATAAAATTTATAAGCCGGAACCATTTGCTTTTATTGATAGTTGGTACAATCTCCACAAGGCCACAGTGCCATATGGTACACGGCCTTAGCGTGTCACTTGTCGACTAGAGAATAAATGAGCGAATATGGCTTAATGGAACATACAATTTTAATGTTATTTTGGACCTTTTAAAATATAGCTTAACTAGTTTTTATCTTCGGCTTCTGTTGTGTGGTCAAATTAAAATAACTAAGAGAGCGTTTGACACATGACACATTCTAAATGCCCGAGGTTCCGCTATCTGTGTATAAATTGGCGAGTGATGGAAACGTAGATTGACGTGATGTCTTATATATTCACAATTTTGTTTTGAAATTTTAACCGACTTCATATAGAAGGAAGTTTCGACTGTATGTTTTTTTGTATATTAGTTATGCGATTACTACGTCTATTATAAATGGATTTGGATGATTATTTTTATGGTATTTTATGTTTTAGAATTGGTTCTATTTTATACGATGAAAATTATATTATGAACGTACAAACAGACAGAACATCTTACAACAACTTACTTATCATAAAAATTGAATCCACGACCTCCTTCTTAGCACATAACTCCTTACATATGAGTCAAATGAACATATCAAGTAAGCTAACGCCTTATTAGTAGCTCGCTGAGCTTAGTCAGCCACGACTGTATATAGTAATGTGATCTTATCAATGTACCTATGATGAGAAAATGAGTAACATATAAATAGGGATCGGGTTTCTAGAAAATAAAGTGTCTGGTTATTTCTTTTTTTAGCTTCGCTCTGTATCCCACATAGCTAGCAGGGGAACCTAGGAAAAGAGTGATACGACACTCTGTTCCCATTAAGACACTTCCGTTCCCACTTTCCGCCAAATTTGGGAGGAATGCCTCCATTGCGTGTTGAGAGCCGGAGGTCAATGTCGCGCTTTGTCTCGTTACCAGAGCTAGGAAATGAAAATCCAAATATTAAATATTTGATATCTTTAAAAAAAAATTACAATTTTATTTATCAATATTTTTTGTTACCAAAAGAAAAAACCATACAAGCATAATTAAATGAAGCCATTCATAATATTTTGATGGACACATTTACAAAGTCATCACTTATTGGCAAGTTTCGTATTTATATGTTCCAATAATATCAATAAAGATGTTACCATGTCCAGCATTTATACCTTTACATATAAAAATCGTCCGTTACTGATTGACTGACAGACAACGCACAGATGAAACTACGTAGAAAGTTTTTTTTAGCTTCACGCTGTATTCCGCACATAGCAGAATAGGCAGAGGGAATCTGAGAATATAGTGTTAAGACACTTTATTTCTGTTAAGATTTTCGTTCCTCACTTTCTTACTATACGCGTTGAATAATCAATTATAACTGAATAACTTATTATAGTTTTTTTTTTAAAGTTAGTAGATAATGAAATTTAAGTTAATTATATCAATTTCCTCAACAATTTTTTTTAGAAATCTTAACAAATAACAACCCTGAAATTATTGATTTGCTGATTTTTGTTTTTTAGCTTCATTTTGTTATTTACTCAATATAGCGGAATTTGGAGTTATCATTTACTTTCAGTATACTTGCTAACCTTAATTATTATAAGTTTTTAAATAAATAATAATATAATTTAAGAAATAATAATAATAATAATTTTAACATAACATTTTGTTAGCATCAAAATTGAAATCAAATTATAAATAATATTTTCGCGACTCAGTCATCAAACCTACGACCTCCGACATAATGATAGGTGTCATAAAAATAATAATGGATGTGTGCAAGTAAAGTCACAAACTAAACCAGTCGCACACAGTTCATTATCCTCGCGGTCAATGTCACATGAGATCATATTAGCACCTCTTACAAAGCATATTTTGGCAGCATCTCTTCTTATGTACAGATTGAATTTTAAATTTAAGATTTTAATAAATATTAATATAAGCTTATTACAATAAATACGTGATGGTTGTGGGTTCGATTCCCACTTGGGTTAAAGAGTTATTTTCATTTTCCCGCTATAGTAACAAAACAAAGCGCGGCATTGATTTCCGTCATTCTACATGAAATGTCTTGAATGTTTGGGCTGTGCGTGGGGTACATAGTTCCTGTAGGTTCCCTCTATATGCGATATACAGCATGAAGAATAAATATAAATAAACAATAATATGAATTGAGACACCTAACACAAATAATGCATTCAATCTAAGATTCCAGATGTCACACGTTGAGCGGAGTACATTGTTTTAGAAGAGCAGTAGCGAGTCATTGAACCCACTACCATCACGTATCACTCACTCACTCAGTATGGCCTAATTTATACTTATTGCCACTAACTCAATTTGTGTAGTTAAATGAGCATTGTAATTTATTTGAAAGTGCAATTAAATTTGTTTTTCGATTAAAATTGGTTGTGGTATAATGCAGGTTATTTTATTTTGCTTTGATAATGGTTTAAACAGAAAATGGAGAATATCTATAGTCTCTCTGTCTATACCTCAAAAAAAATGTGTTTTTTAATTCTTATAATCTTAATTGATGTGTGATGAATGCGAAAAAAAAAACCAATTAGTGCTACATATTTTTTGAAACATAAACAAAAGTACATTTAATATGGGATTTTCCTTTAACGTACTTTTAGTATTTATATAATGTATTAGTCCTAGTAATTGTTTTAAAGCCACTCCTTTTAAATTATTATCGGTCATCGTGCTCTTATTGATAACGACTGTAGAATATCGATTTAGTACAATGAACTTTAAAAGAATAAAAAGGGTTTTTTTTTCACTTCACTCTCAATTTCGTATACAGCAGGGTAGGGAGAGAAAACTTAGTGTAGACATTTTATTCTTCCCTTTTCCCCTTCGTGGGGATCGAATCCACGACCATTGCGTTTACAATCCGACACTGTTTCACTATGCCAAAATAACTTTCCCATAGAAAAATTAGCGAAGCAAATTTACTACGTTTGTCACTTTTATTTTCAGTTTCACGCTATATGTTTTTTATTCTTAATTTTTTTCTATCTAAAGTGCTTTATTTTTTTTATATATTTTTCACAACAAAATATGAGTATTTCAAACTGTAATAAGTAATTTAATTTAAAAACTATACGTATGAAAGATAATAGAAGTGATGTTATCTATTAAAATTTTAATCGCTTTGAGAAATCTAATCTCATGACATGACACTAAACAATTGTTTACAAGTTAGTATGAGTCGAATTTGATAACTGTATTTAAATCTGCCGCCTTCAACATCCTCTCAGGCAACCACTTGGTGCTTGCCAATTTTTCAGGGACAGAGTACCCTCTTCCCTATACGCCTGCTCTCGCAGTAAAAGCCAGTAGATCTAACAGCATTGACCGTACGAAAAAAAATGTCCTAATTAAAATTAACTGTCTAATAAAATATTCACCTAATCCTATTAAAGAATATTATTAATTCCAAATACATTACTTTGTATGTATGTGTTTTAAAGTAACGTGAAGCTAAAGTAATATAAGCGGTCAACAACACTGGACAAAGGCCAATTGCCAATTCAATTTGAGGTGTGAGTAACATTTTCAAGTCAAATTAGATGTCGATTTGTTTCAATACTCGTACAGTAAGTGTTTATTAATGGAATTAAATTTTCTAAATTTAATTGAAAAAGCGATATTGATGTATACAAACAATGGATATATTGATATGTAGAAATAATAATATTTCTGCAGTGTATCCAGCATATATGAGGTTAAACAGAATGAACCTAGTATTCTATCCTAGTATCCTTTCCCCACTTTCAGCCCAATTTCCAAGATAATATAGATTGAATGGCAGGACACAACGCTACAAATAATTAGTATTACGTACTAAAATAGAACTAAAACTTACCAAGGCAGGTGAGTCAAGTGGCCCAGCCGTATTAGACCTAGTTTTGCGTCGATCATTCTCCACATCGGAAGGCCGATCGCTTTCTCTCTCCGATGAGTTGTATCGTCTTCTTTCTTCACGCCGCTCTTTGTATCTTCTGTCTTCTTTTAAAGTTTTTTCAAACCTAGTTTCAAATATTTTGTAAATTTCAAAAATTTATTTTGATGTTTATACAAGAGTGTAATAAGATATTTTAAATAAGGTAAATTAAACTAAAATATTACAGCGCCACGTTTTGTTTAACTAAACGGAGAAGGAGACTATAAAATAAATATGTGTACCTCGGAACTGAAATTGTTTTATTCCAACAGAAAAAGCAGTAAAACAT
This sequence comes from Heliconius pardalinus sergestus, assembly GCA_001486225.1. NCBI lineage: Eukaryota > Metazoa > Arthropoda > Insecta > Lepidoptera > Nymphalidae > Heliconius > Heliconius pardalinus. The sequence continues at coordinate 5,296 of FASU01007567.1, read as the reverse complement.
ATTTTTTTTGTTTTCATTTCTCAGTTTCACGATATTCTCCTCATAGCAGAGTAGGTAGGTAGTAATTTGGAGACATTGCGTGTTGAGTGGCAGAACTCAACGCCGCGCTTATCTACCAGAGCGGCGAAAAGTAAATAATTTAAATCATATTCAATCCTTCGAATGGAAATCAAATACATAAATAGCCGTTATGTCTTTAGTCTCTACAATACTTTTATGACAATTTCATAATTCAAAAGATGTTTACCTTCCTTCAAAATCTGAATCCCTGTATCGCTCCTCTCTCCTGTCAATGCTCTCCCGGGGCTCGGGGCTCCTGTAGCTGTCTAGATCCTCTCTAGACCTTCTGTATGTTCTTTCTTCTTTATCATCTCTCTTCTTTACTTCTATATCGCTAGGTTCTGGATCTGTATATCTGAGATACAATAAATCATTTATTATTATACTTTCATATATTTTTAGCTTCACACTTATCCCACATTAGTATTCCGCTTTAACAGGCAGAGAGAACTTAGTACTAAGACAATCTATTCTTCACTTTCCGCTGCACACAGCATCGCGTGTTGAGTGAAGGAGCCTTATACCGCGCTTTGTTACCAGGGCGAGGAAATGAAAATAACCCTTACTCTCGAGTGGGAAACGAATCTATAACTACAGTACAGTTCAGACGTCATGCCGTGACGTCCTCGATCAATTAGTGGCTAAAAAAGATACCTTCTGTACTCAGGATCGTCTCTGGCAAGATGTTCAGGGCTCTTGAGCACCCGGGTGCGAGTTTTGGGTTGGACCTCCTTCTCTTTTTTGCTCTTCTTAGAAGAGTCGCGAGAGAATAGCTGTTTCATCTGTATATGAAAAATACATACATTTCATTTCATAAGAAATAAGATTAGATTTATTGTATTTATTATATTTTAATAATTAAAAAAAAAACTAAATTAGTTAGCTAGCTAGTTACACGCTGTATTCCACATATAAAAGCAAAGGTAGGCAAAGGGACCTAGTGTTAAACCGCCGAATTCCGGAACCATTACATGTTGAGTACCGGAATTTAATGTCACGCTTTGCCTCGACACCAAAGCGAAGAAATAAAAATATAATATTTAAATAAATATTTTATTTTCTCGATTGGGGATCGAACACATAACCAATCGCGTTTATAGTGTGCACCTGCACCAATACTAACATACAATTTATTTTTGTAATATATTATAAAATTACCTTTTCAAGTCCAGAAAGCTTTTTTACAGCTTTCGGTGGCTTCGCACTGACTTTGTCATCATTTCGGCTTGGACTTTTCTCATGACGATTATTTTTACGACTTATAAGAGAACCCTCATCAACACTCCTGTCCCTTGGAATATAATCTTTCCTTTCTGTTTGATACTTTTTTCGATTCGCCAAATATTCTCCATTTGCATAAATTTGTTCACTAGGATAGTTATCTTCTGTGTGTTGTCTCTCACTCTCCAATAATAGTGAAGTATTTCGGACGTCTTCGTCACTTTCGTGTCGTCTGGACTTAGACCTGTGGATCTCGCTGCTTGAGTTGTGTCTAAAATCGTTTTCGATCCCAGAATCAACTAAGCGACTATCAAAATCAAATCGACGCGGAGACATTTGCTCACGATAGTAGTCCCTGCTGTCGCCAGAATCATGGCGTCGAATACTGGCGTGCCTTTTGAAATTATTGTCTTCTTTACTTTTAGCACGACGTAAAGAATTATGATACGATTCATGCTTATTATTATATCCAAGGTTGGCATATTCTTCTTCCCGTTCTTGCGCTATTTCTGGATTAGAGGCATAATGACCCTTTCTTTTTCCAAAATAGTCTTCTTTAACTTTATATTTTTGGCCACCTTGCAAAAGATCATGACTAGAGGTAAAATGTTTTTTCGCTCTATATTTTTTTTCTTTGTACTCATCAGGTGATGCTATAAGTTTTCCAGGGTTAGATTCTAGACTAGGTGGCTCATATTCAGGCTCAGGTGGAAATATCTTTCTCTCATCCTTATATCTCACTGGCCGCATCTCGTCAACGAATTCATCTTTCGAGGCCTTATGGTAAGTTCTTGACTCTGTGTTGTATTTTATTTTATGGCTATCAGAATCATATTTGTAATCTTCAGTCATTGTACTTTCAATACCATCCCGTTCCAATGTATGACGGTAGTATTTAACTGTATCATTTACATATTTTTCTGTCTGTTTCAAGCGCTTTTCAGCTTCATATATAGGATCATTTTCTGCAAGATATTTTGAAATAGGCTCATTAAAGCTAATTTTTTCACGATCACGGTCAAATCTTCTAGCGTTTAATCGAGACTCAAGGAGCTCTCTCCGGTGACTTAATTCGTTAAAATCTAAATCAACTTTTGTGCCAGACTCGAAAACCTTTTTCTTTGTATCCATTCCATCAGCTCTACCTCTGAAATCTTCAATAGGTATATCTAAGTCATTAGCCTTATCAGCATAACCATTTGCATACGTTGGTTCAGCATCCTCAAAACTCATAAGCTTATATTCTCTAAATCTTGGTCTTATAGGTGACTCTTTTATATTAAAGCCATCTTTGAAATTACAGTTTACATCATTTTTATTATTTTTGTAGTCAAAATGTGGTATCCTTTCTGAAGAATATTTATGTCGCTCTTCATAGCCAAGTCCTTCATCCTCATCAGAAAAGCTTGCATATTTATCTCGAGATGGTGAAAATGTTTTATGCATTGTTTGTTTTGGGAAATGTGGTCGAAGATCGCCGTTGTCTCGAATGACTTGAGCATACACAACACCTTTATCATTCATTTTATTAACAGGCGTATGCACTCTGTCAGGACTAGTGTTTCTGACAAATAAATTAGGATCAGGACTAGTACTGGGTTTTGTATAAGAAAATGGTTGGTTAATGTTAGTGCCGTTAGGCGGCGAAATCAAATGAGATTTAGGAGGAGTCGAGTGTTGGTCTTCTTTAAGTATTCGCACAATATGTCCAACCGTGTGACCTCTGGTTAGAGGCGGCTTTTCAGGGGGTTGCTGACTACTATGTTTCATTTCCTTATCAGCATATACGTTTTCTTCTATTTTTCGAATGCTGTCTTTGATTTTATCTTTTATATCACTAGAGCTTTCTTTTGAAGATACGTTCGAATCTATTTGGTCAAGAAGAATAGTTTTAGTGACTTCTGTTTTCCTTTTCGGTGTTTCAGTAATTGGCGGCGACTGTTCCTTTTCTGCTGATTTTCCTCTTTTATTGCGTGTAGGTGCTTTTTGTTCGTTATTATCGTTTTTATGCCTTGGAGGTTTTTCTATTGGATTTACTTTTTTACTATCTATTGATATATGGACATCAGATTGGTTAATTTGCTTTTCAGAAGATTTATTATGTTGAAGCAAGTCCAACGGTGAAGTTTTTTTAAAATAATCTTCTCTCGGTGAACTTTCAATAATAGGAGACAATTGGGATTTTTTGTTTCGCAATGATTTAAGAAATTCTTCTGTTTCACTCCCAGATCTTTTTCGAATAGGTTTAGTTTTGGTAAGATCGGTATTAGATTTTAAATCTGATACGTCACTCTTACTTCGTTTGACAACAACTGTTGGTTTTGAGGAAATTATAACTGGTGCATCAGGACTTTTACTTTTTTGAGCACGTCTAAAAAGAGTTGACAAAGAGATTCTTTCTTTTCTTCTTTTCGGGTTTACATCACTAGTAGATCTTCCTAAAGGAGTTTTTTCGTTTTCTTCTGGAGTGCTTCCGTCGTCACTATTTCTTCTACCAGATCTATCGTCTTTTAATTTTCTTCTGTGTGGAAGTGAAAAAAACTTTTCAGGAGGATGATCTGCAGTACAGGTAACACTCTGAGCTTGAGCGATTACTTTATTCGCTTCTTCGATAAGTTCTTGTTCGGATAAGTGAGTAAAAGGTTCTTTTCGTATTATCGGCGGCTGAACAGAGGTACCCCGCTCACGCGGTTTACCTGAAAAGAAACGAAAACGTAAAATTTGTTAAATATTATTTTAGTAAATCATTTAGATAAATGTTAATAATTTAGACTGTTAATATGAAAGTGGATAATTTTTCCTTTAAAAAAAATATATTACAAATTTAATGAATTAAATGTTGAATACAAATGTCATACCATTAAACAAAGATTATTTTTTATATAATGTTTAGGGAAAAAGCGTTTAAGTAAGCAAAAATAATATATTTTGAAAACTAATATGTTTATTTTTTATATTATTTATTTATTAATAACGTTATTTTTATTTACTATAAAAATAATAATAGTACTACAAATAATTCAATTTTAAGATTTGCATATCAATAACGTAAAGGAAATTATAAAAATTACATGTTCATATATAAGTTTTCTACGCGTTTTACTTTATACTAATTATAACCCTGAAGAGCTCAGACACTACTAGTTCGAATCAGAGAATTCCTTTTTTCTGTTTTGTATAAAATATTAATCGAGGCTTAAGGCTATATATCATCACATTAACACTGAACCTGTGATCAGAGTTACGTTGAGAACTTAAAAAAATATACAAAGGCCATCGTGGCACAGCAGTATGGCGTTTAATTATGAACGCGACGGTTAGGGGTTTATTTCCCTCGCTCTGGTTACAGGTTTCAATTGAATTTAGCATTCAGATTGAATTCAATACGCAATGTTTCGAAAAAGAATGTCTAGCTTGCTCTATACGCGTGTAACTCGCGCATGTATTCCTACAATTACTTCTATGTTTTATTATTTTAGAAAAAAACCATGTAAATATGTTGAAGAAATATAAAATTGCAATGTATTAGAGAATTACGCACGCTTCGTGTGAACATTAATCAGGACGAACAACGGCCTTTTTGCGTCAGACGTAATTATTCAATTAAAATCCGGTTTCGTAAACAAAACTTATATTTTAATGGAGTTTTTAACCGCCAGTAATAGAATACTTTTTTTAGTCAATGTAAGACAATGACGTTATAAGAAGAAACTACTTATTTTTCCATGGATTCGGATCGCAATCGCAGTGAGGAGCTCAGGTTAGTGCGGTAGTGCCCGCAACTTGGAACCCTAGTATCAATTTCAAAGGACTCTTTAAATGCATATCAACGGTCACCTCCGCTATCCAAGATCCTGTTGCTACATTTTTTTTTCTTTTAGATAGGCGGAGGGAACCTAGTGTTAAGACACTCAATTCCCCATTTTCCATTGAATTTGGAACTCGGGTGAACTCGGGGAAGTCGGGTAGTGGTGGGTAAAATAATAGGTTTTAGTAAGGTATAGCGCGCACTAGT
>FASU01007564.1:4233-23074 GCA_001486225.1 Heliconius pardalinus sergestus | reverse complement strand
ACTACTACTTTATAAAACAACGTGATTGATGTTTTTTAATTTGAACCAGTGCTTTCTGAGGTTAGTGGTTTCACGTTTTTTACGGTATAATAGGTATGGTAAGGGAATGTAAATTTCATGTAAAAATTTTGTATAATTTGACTACACTCTAAAAATACTTAAAGAACGAAGCTGCGTTTGCATCCCAAATATTAAAAATAAATAGTCTATTCGGGGAGACAGTGCGGCTGTAAACGCGCCAGGTTGTGTGTTCGATTCCCACTCGAAGAAATAAAAAAAAACAATATTTTCATTTCTTCATTGTGGTGTCGTGGCAAAGTGCGTCTCATTGAGTTCTGCCACTCAGCACGCAAATACTCCAGAATTCGGCGGAAAGTGGAGAACGGAGTGTCTTAACACTAGGTTCCCTCTGTCTACCCTGCTGTCTGCCGCATACAGAATGAAGTTGTATAGTATATTTAAATTAAAACAAAAAATCATAAAACGTGTTTATTAGCAGCTGATATGTAAAGCATATATACAAGTAAATAAATCTATTATTTATACATTCCACTTCATAAAATCCCGACATTATATGATTATATCTGATTCACATTTTGATTCATGGTCACGTATCATAACAAAACCTCGCCATATTTCTTAAATAATCATGATTAATTAAGATTAATCGTGATTCATCATGACTGAATCCGATTCATTGTTTCATTCGAACTCCATCTTAATTCTTTTCGGGGATATATCATCGAATATCTTTTTTCTTTTAAGACTCCTATTATCTTTAGTGCTATCTAAGCTACTAAGACGTCCACTACATTCTGAATCGCTTGATAACGAAGTAGCATTTTTTATTATTAATAAATCTTTTTCAATGTCGGTTAGTTCCCTAGGTTTGTACGGTCGGCCGATTCGATTTTTTGGCCTTTGACTTGATGACGGTGAATCTTCTATTTTTGGCCTTTTTTTGTACACACGTTTTTGTAGTTTGTTTTTCTTTGGTTGTTCATCCTGTGACAATATTTTTGAGAATTACTATAATATTTTATGAATATACTTTTTTATTTTAAGTACAGCTTTGAATATATAATTATTTATAGAATGACAAATATTTTAAACAGCTTTAATCAATATTTATGTAAAAAAGTACTAAGTAACATATACAATAATAAAACCGTTGTAAATTGAAATCTTTCTACCTATTATACTATTTGCTAAATGCTGAATGAAGCTAAAAAAAAGTAAAATCAATCACCTGTTTCGGCTTAGCCCCTATATATCCGGAACAGCGTTTAGCGCCGCACATACACTGTTTCTTCTCAATGCCAGCAGACTCCAAATTATAATTGAATGTTAACTCACTGTTCTGTAAAGTAAATAAAAATTTAGTAAATGTAATAAATATATTTAAAAAGTAAAAAATATGTATCCAATATTTATAATTTTTTTAAATGCTTTTTCTTATTTTAAATTTGAAAAAACAATTATAAATTACGAAGATAATTGTTTTCTCCTCAATATAACTATAACAAAGGCCAGTAGCACAGGTGCGGCTGTAATCGCGGCAGGTTGTGGTTTCGATTCCCACACGAAGGAATGAAAATTTAATATAAAAATTGATTATTTCCTCGCTTTCAAAACGAGGCAAAGTGCGGCGGCCAAAAGTGAGAAACGAAAGTGTTTTAATGAGGAATGGAGTATCTTAACAGTAGGTTGCCAGGTTCCCTCTGCGTATGTTTAGGATACAGCATGATGTTATAAAAAAACAAATAAATATGAGTAAAAAAAGAAAATACAACTTACAGCAGGTATATCATATAAAGCGAACAGACCGACACGTATGTCTCCCAACACAGTCCACTTTTGCGTCTCGCAATTTGGTTCACATGAGTGATTCATAAATCTAAAAGGAAAAAGAAAAAAAATCATTATAAATGTACTCGTTTGTTACCTTTACATTCGCCCCCATGCTTTAATGAAAACTTGGATGGACCAGCGATTTTTGTGGGTTCGATTCTCACTCAGGGGAATGAATTATTTATTTAATTCTTTTATTTCCGCGCTCTAGTAACAAGATAAAAAATCAGCGTTAACTTCCGCCACAAAACACGAAAATTTGGCACTGCGTGTTAAACGGAGTCTTAACAATGGGTTCCCTCAGTCTACTCTTCTATATTATGTGGAATACAGTGTGAAACTAATGAAATACTAACCTAGCAAAATTCCCTTTAGGCCCCGCGTCAATAACCCTCTCTTTGTCCAATGTAAGAAAATAGAAGTTCTCATCTCTCACTTCGTGTTTCCTTCTCATACGACGCTGGAATTCTTCTTCGTCTATTAATTCACCCACATATTCTATCACAAATTGGCCTGAAATAAAAAAAATAAAATTAAGAGCTGCCCTTTTATTACACATACATATAACATATGTTTTCGGTGCCCAGAACTATCTTTTCACTATAATTTAAAATAAAAAAAAAATTGACCTACCCTAACATATATTCTATATAAAAAAGGATATTTCATATTCTCGGGTAGGAATCGGACCCACCACAGCATGCTTGTGCCTCTGCGCCACGACTGGCCTCAATAAGTTGTTATATAATATTTATATATGTACATTTTACCTGCTTTAACATCCTCTAAGGTTTTTAGCCCCCAACCCCTGTGCGGGGTTCTATAGGGGGTTAATTTGGGGTAGAGGCGTTTTTCAAACGCTCTATTATTGCATTTGTCGCCGGCGCGACATGTTGGACCGCATTCAGTTAAGAGCATTCTGGAAATAAAATATTACTATTAAATATATTATTTGGAATAAGTATTAATAGTAATTAAAAAATAGTATGTTTTACTATTTTTGTTGTTTAAAAGTTTTTTCTTGTTCTCGTCATTCGAAAAATGTGTTTTGACTGGCTCAATTATTGATCCATCCTCGAATAATCATTGTCGGCGGGGCACAATATATAAGAAATAGAGAGTATGTAAAATACACTACATAGTCTGTGTGACTCCAAACATAATTTCCACGGCAATAAAACTTACATTGGAAATGTTTGTCTTGTATTATTATTTAATTAAACTCTCGTCTATTCACCTTTTCACACTGTATAGAGTCTCCATGTACGTATTTACGTTATTGTTGTTTTCTTTTCTACTAAAAGAGCTCTCAGGGACACGTCCACACTGAACAACCAACAAATCGGCAATAACATTGATATCCCGCGACTATAGATATACCTCACCTATATCTATATAGTTATCTCACCTGTTGAGGCACTGACTGTAGGGTCCGCAGGGCATGGGCTCGCGCGGGTCGCACTCGCACTGCGTGAGCGAGCCCTCCTGCAGGTCGACGCGGCGCCCGCACAGCACGCCCACCGCTTTGTTCACGCGCAGCTTCACGTAGTGCGGCGGTAGGAGCGACGACGCGATGTCAAGCGACTCCTCCTCGTTTGGTTGGGCTTCTGTTGATGAACATAGAAATATTTTAAAAAACCTGCTGCTGACTACTTAAAAAAGTAAAACAAACAAATAAAAATACCCGGAAATAAAAAAGTACATAAAACAAAACAAGATTTCACACCTACTCTTAGTCCTCGCAACCCGTATGTACCTATATAAGCTTCTTTTTCGATTAATAAGCATAAAGATATTACATATTGAGTTGATAATATTAACTGTTAATTTTAGCGGAACAAATATAAAAATGAAATTTAATTATTAAAGTGACAACAAACAAACATCACTCACGATAATGTCACTTTTGTTATACAATAAAAAAATATATAAGTAATCTAAAGGTATAGGCGCGGCACGCTCGAAACGCCGTATATCAAGAATTCAATTCAAGGTATAGGCTAATAAATATAATATAATTTTGTAATAAATACATGTATAAATTGGTAATTAAAGTGTATGTACATACTTTTTAATATTTCACAGGCTCTCTGCGCGTGCTCTATTGCCATCGTGAACGCGGCGTCGATTTTAGACTTTTGACTCGAAACTTTACCTGAGTCACCTGAAAACATACATTATAAAACTATTAAACCTTACACTGCATCCGAGATTATAAATGTCATTTAATAAAGCATATCGTGAGGCCAGACGTGGCGTAGCGACAGAAGCGGGCTACTTAGTGCAACGGTTGTGGGTTCCAATTCCACTCGTGGGCGAAGCAAACCGCGGCGGTCAGTTTAGCCTAATCAGCTTTTGAACATTATTATTACTAGTGTATATTGCACTTACCCTCTTGAAATGGAAACACTCTGCCTCGATTGACCCAATAGTGATCATACTGTCCAAAGAAACGCACAACAAACTCGCCCTGCGAGTGTTTCACTGATAGTATGTTATATGGTATTTCTGACGGGTGGAGTATTATCCCTGGCCACCATCTAAAAATCATAAAATACGGATACTATATATTAAAATAATATCTTTTTAATATAAACAACATATTAGAGTCCATCGTGACTCAATGGAACCGGCGTTTGACTGTAAACGCAACATTTAGCAAAAGAACATTGAGTATACTATAACATAACTTACCTATAATGTCCCAATTTGACCCAGACCATTTCTCCATACAATGGCAACCGACCAGTCTCACAATCTTCACACATGTAACCACCTAATAACATAAAAAAAAACTATATTTTAGGTTTTCGTGACGCAGGAGCATAAGCGCTGAGACAGCGACGGTTGTTCGCTTGATTTCCACTCGGGAGAAATGAAAAATCGAATATTTTAATTTCCTCTCTCTGGTGCTACCTCATGCAAAGTGCGGCGTTGTGTTCCGCCACTGAATATGCAATGCCTTCAGAATTCGGCGGAAAATGGGAAACATTAGTGTCTTAACGGATAACAGTGTCTTAACACTACTATGTTCCCTCTTCCTCCCCTTCTACTTGCGGGATACAATGTGAAGCTAGAAAAAGTAAATCTTACCCTCAGGTGGTTTAATATTAAGGCATTCAGCGTGGAACGACGTGGGACAATATTCACAGCAAATAAGTGATCCGCCCAATGCACAGATGAAACACCACCCTGTGTTTACATGACAGGGTACTTTACCGGGCCTGTGGATTATATGTGGCCATATTAATAAAAAACGTATTAACACTCACTACACAATGCCTCCAGAATTCGGCGGTAAGTAAGAAACGGAGTGTGTTAATGGGAATATAGTGTCTTGACACTAGGTTTCCATATTTGTGCATGTGAATAACTTATATATTATCGTGTTCACGGTCCAGCACGGCGTTGAGTTTGAACCAACCAACATTTAAATATTTAGAATGTGTAATTAATTACTTTTCGCTATTTGCTCCTTTGGCACCCGAGAAGGCTCTATCTAAATTAATTAAAATATAAATATTTCTTACCTATGCTCATAATGCCGTGGACATATAATATGAGAGCCACTCAAAATTTGACAGCCGGCGGGCAGACATTTAGTGAACGTGTGATACGTCGCCGGACATCTCACGCATCTCGCCAACTTGTCTCCGCTAAATCTCGTCTTACAGCCTCTCGGATCGTCACACACACACGTATGACAAACGTGTCGAGGACACGAAAACGCCTCGAAATATTCATTTTTCTTATTACTCTTAGATTCTCCGCCATTAAATTGCGTTTGAGGCCAATGGTCCAAGCATTCCATGTGATAATATTTATTGCAATGCGCTATTGAACACTTCTGCCGGTGCGCGGCATTATCTTTCGGTGAAATGGGGTATTTACAGACGAAACATACCGGAATGTTATACTTTTGACAGTTATTACATTTGAAATCGGAATAATCTATTTGTTCTCGCTTTTTTCTTTTAATGTCGATTATTTTACATTCGCCATAATTGATATCGGTGAAATCGTGTTCATCGTTTGAACAGGAATCGTATTCTACGCTTTCTTGATTTTCTAGTAATTCTTTCATTTGAACAGATAGTTTACTTTCAAAGTCATCTTCGTTAGCCGTTATGTGATATTCTTCCTCATTTTCTAAAGACATGTTTTGTAATTCTTCAGAAACATTCGCATCTTGGGATTTCTCGTCGCTTTGGCTTTCCGAATCTAAGCAACCATCTTTGGCTTTTCGACCTCTGTTTCGCTTTTTTTTCTTTCTACCTCTACTTGGTATGGATACTTCTATCACTTCTGTTACTTTATTAATACAGTCTAAATGGAACATACCATGGCAGCCTTTACATTTGTGCAGATTGCCGAATTTTTCGCAAATTTCACAAACTTTTTCTCTTATAAGTCCTTTAAACAAATTCGGTTTAGATGCAGTTAACTGATTAAAGTATTGTTCTACTTGATCTATTCCCTCTGAGACATATTCATCAACTTCAATTGAAATTTCATTAATTATTTCAGTTTCTAAATCTTTACTTTCTAAATCTTCAGTTTTAACTTCTGCAGATTCAATTTTTGGTGGGTCTTTTCGTTTTGTCTTAAATATTTCATAATATTCTATATCATCGTCGAAATCTGAGAAATCTTCTTTGTAATATGGCCTTATAATTCGTCTTTTAGATTTTTCCTTTGGTATTACTTCCTTTTCTATAGATATTTCCTTTTCTTTATCTTTTTCTACTTTAATCTTTTTTCTTATCTTTTTTACGGGCACAGGATCTTGGTTAACGCCTTTAACTAAATTAGATTGATCAATTTCATCAGCTTTTTTGGCTTCAGTTTTTAATCCTTCTTCATATATCCAGGTATTATATAAATAATTGGTAATATCTTCTTGTGAAAGCTCCGGATGTTCGTCCATTACGGCGTCTTGCCTCATTTCCAAATACTTTATGAATTCAGGGTCATCTAAAAATTGTTTCTTGTCAATCAATTTGTCTTTGCGTTTTTTTTTACCAACTGAAACTTCACTATCTTCAGATTTGATTGACATATAGTCTAAATCCAATTCAGATAATTTATCTATTTTATCAATATTTACTGTTATTTCTCTTCCTTCGATCTGTATAGCTTTCAATCTAACTTGATAATCTGCAACCGATTCTTCTTCTTCAATAAAATTTGTGTCAGCATCGACATTATTATCAGGATGATCATTTAAAACAGATTCGCTGCTTATAGATGTTTTATCAGTGTTAGTATCTATTGATAAAACATCTTTTTCGGGAAAAACATTTTGTACAGCTGTGTTTTCTGTTCCTAATTCTATTGATTTATTAGAAATTTTATCATTACCGTCAATTAATTTATTTAATGACATGTCAATTCTCTCCACAATAACTTTGGCAATTTTTTTGTCAGAACTAATGTTTTCAGATTCATCAAATATTCCTCCATTTAAAGCGCTGCCATCTTCTTTGATATCTAATTTGAGGTTGGATTCCATAGATTTATTTTCAAGATTGTTACTTTCTATATATATAATTGAACAAGCATTTATTGTTTCTACTTTATCCATTATATTAGGTTCATTTTGATCGAAATGACCATTGGCATTAGTTTGTTCTATTTCTTTAGCATCATCATTACTTTTTTCAATGGATTTATTTAGCGATAATTTAAAATTACGCGATTTTTTTGATTCATCTCCTGTCATTGGACTATCTGTAGTGGACTCAATGTCACTTTTTATTTTCGCATGACTTTCTATCGTATTAAACTCAAAAAAAGTATTCTCAATATGTGAATTAGATGCTTCTACTGTTTCTTCAACTGGACTATTAGCATTTTCTTTAGATTCTGTTCTGTCTGTTATATCGTCATTAGTTATACTCGAAGCATCTGTATTAACAATTATTTCTGCAATTTTATTATCAATACTTGTATTAAAATTATCACTTTTATCACTATTTAAAACATTTTTGTTTTCTGATTCATGTAGTTCCTCAACTAAATTTGTATTATTACTTGTGTCATCATTTCCTTCAGAATCTTTTTCCATTATATTATCTGTTTCACTAGTTTTACTAATGAAATCATTGTTAGTTGGTTCATTTTCATCAATTTGTTCTACATTATCATTATTCTCGTCGCTTATTTCTTTTTCATTATGAATCTCACAATTATCTTCATCTACTGACATTTGAATATCATCCATAATACAATCACTATTAATCATAATATTTTGACAATTTGTTACATAAACGTCATTATTCTCTACTTGGTCTTCATTAGAATTATATTCATTAACATCCATGCAATAAGCACTATTACTATCATCTATAAGTTCATCAACTTTATTATTGATAATGTTAACTTCTACATTTTGCTCTTCACTATTCACACTATTTGAAATATCACCATTTTGTAATTCGACAACATTGCTGCCATCAGGAATAAAACAATCTTTCGATTCAATATTATCAATGTTGCCAGCATCACGTATAAATATTTCATTATCAACTACAGTTAAAATCATATCATCATTTTCATGGATTTCGTTTTTTCCACACAAAGATTCAACTTTAGATATTATACCAAGACCTGAACTGTTAAGAGAATCTGTTTCTTCTGTATTTTCTTCATCATCTATGTATGTTACTGAGCTAGTACTGTCTATATATTTTTGACTATAGTTATGTTCATTTTGATAGGACTGCAATTTACTATCTTCTAATGATTCTTGACTGGATGAGCGAAAATTATAAGTCTTTTTTGGTTCTTTGGACTTTTTTTTTGACCCCTTAATAAGAGTTCTCCTATGAGATTTTTCTGGTGTTTTCGATTTAGCTTTCTGCAACCACCTGTCCATGTGCGATTGCCTTTGAATTTTGGTTATACCAGTCTTAGCGGCCATATTGTCTAAACACGCTGTTACAACCTCTGACACATCCAATGACCTATTTTTACTTTTACTTCTGGATCTTTCTGAGTCTTTAGTTTTAAAATCTTGTTCAGAAAACAATGTGTCATACAGACTCTCACTTAATGACACATCACTATTAGTTCTAGTAACTCTTTTACTTTTCTCTTGCTTAGAAGGTACTTTTGATGATCTTGATTTTTCGAGCATACTATTTAACATATCTATTCGAAGTCGTTTAGGTTCTTTTAGTAGCATCTCTGCTTCTTCAACTGATATTTGCCACTGTGTCAATTTTTTTTCTGATATAAAGAGGGCTCCATACCATCGCGGATCCTTTTTTTTGGCCTGCAAATTTAAAAACAAAGAATTTAATTAGTTCTAATAATTTAACCTATATAAAAGGTAATTATTATTTTTATTAATTTTCCTCAACATCATTTATTTAATGATCGGATTAAATACACAATCACTAAGAACAACCTAAGCATTGACTTTACTAATTATGTACTTACTTTTTAATGAACTATTCATGAAATAAAAAAATGTATTTCAAAAACTAACCTCAGGTGTAACATTCATCCTGGCAGTTTCAAACTCCAATTGGCCAAGGAACTTCCTGAGCATATTGTCCACGATCCAGCCGCGTCGTCCATTATCACCGAAAAATGTTACATGTAGTACATCTCTTTCAATACGACCAAATACTGAAAAAAAATATTACAAATGATTTTCTCAAAAATTATGACTTAATTTTTTTAACTATGACGATTATTAAGAAATCTCCATAGCATCACATTTGCAGAGTTCCAAGGTAGATTTACATTCAGTATGTATAATATTCCATATTACTATATTTTAACAAAAACAATGTAAAAACATACAAAAAAATATAACAAAAAAGTATATACAAAAATCATATTAATGTTACATATGTGGACCATATGTTATCTAAAAATGATTCTGTCAGACTTGATTTCAAAGTGATTCAGTGAGTTGATTCGTTAATAAGTATGCATAATAAAAAATATTATTATTTAACAAATAATGTATATTAATTATTATATATTTTATTCCATATAAGTAAATAAAAAAAATAAAAAAATAAAAAAGAATAAATAAGTAGGTAATATAACTAGGTAATTTTATGTAATTATAATCTAAGCAATAAATATAAAAAATAATTAAAGAAATAATTATTCTTTGAGGCTGTCATGGTGCACACAACATAACTTTAAATGCAATGTGATTCCATTCCCACTTGGGAAATGTACTTGGTGTTAAGATATTTTGTTCCCAGATTTTGACTTATTCCCTTTTTCAGGGATGTGGCATTTTGAGTATTAGAACTAAATGAGCAAGAATATGTAAATGCATAATTCCCCTAGAGTTGGAATTGGACGGACAACTGACAAGATTACTGTCAGAAGTTATCACATTGTTTTCGATAGACCTGAGAAAATAATAATTATAAAAAATGTTTCATATTAAAATATGAAAAAAATAAATAAATAAGTATATTACATATTATAAATAGTTTTTATTGCCAAAGTCAAAGCCAATTTATATAAATATTAGATAATTATTTACTTACATTTCTTTCTTACATACATTCCACTCAATGGATCTCTAGTAATAATACATGGCCAAAAAGGATAAGTGCCCATTCGTGCCCATACTAAATCTCCAATTTGATATTCACATAGAGCCTCTAAGTCAAATAATTCATTCTTAGACATCTTTCTATCAATTTTCTTTTTATTCCCGTCAAAATCCAATGTCTTTACTACAGATGCTGTCTTTGTATATCCATTTTGTTTGTTTGTCACATACTTCTCAGTACAGTCATCCAAATTATGACTTTTTTTACTATTCTTGGGTGAAAACATGTTTTTTATTAAAACAATTTCCTCATCTTTCTCTTTAGTTTGTATTAAATCTTTTCGTATATACACTTTGGGGTATTTAGTTGACAGAACTTTTTTTTCATCAGAACCAAAACGACTTAATGACATATTTTCATTATAAATAGTTTCAATTTGGTTTTCTAAAGATTTATTTGGAGTTTCAATTCTAATAGAGTTTGAAGCATGCATTTTGTATACTGGAGATAGTATTTTATTTGGAGATTGACTTAATTTTGGAGATTTAATAGGCCGCGGAGTACTTTCTGCAGATTCATATTCTGTTTTTAATCTCCGTGCTCTACCATAGCGACTGGTACTCATTGCATCTGTGTTAGTTACAGGAGATGTTACTCTTGCAGTTAAATTTGTCTCTAACTCTCGTTCAACTAGCGATCGTTTTTTTGGCTTAACTTTGACAATTGACGGACTATCATCAAATCTTATATCTTCTGAGCTTAAATTGTCCTCAGATTCCTCCATTTTATATTTTGAAGTACTCACATATGTTATTTAATGATTGACGTAACAATATCATTCAGTAAAAAATCGAAAAATTCGACAATAAAATTGCTCCAATATATCTATATTACCATGACTATGTTGGTTTAAAAAATTGATAATGCAACGTCAAAACTGTATAAACACATTTAAAGCAATAAAAAACGTCTCAGGCTGAGTTCTGAAAGAAAAAAAAACGAAATGAAGTTCTGAGTTCACTCAATTAGGTTATTCAAATAAATTCCGGAAAAAAACAATGAAATATGCATTATGATATTACTTAAAGAATAAGACACTACATAAAACTATGGTTTTAAATGTATTAATAGTTCTTTGTTGCAATGGCCATGTTTTTCAGCAAAGTGAAATAGAAGTTACGTTCTCCCTATATATACAACTCACATCATAGAATCGAAAACTTAATTTTTATTTTTACAAAACACTATTGCAATGATAAAACCACTTTTGGACGTTTTTATAAACTTACAACTGTATAGGTTTTGGTAGTTTAGTTAGAATTCGCAACGCTTCAGTATAAATTGATCAAAGTCCTAATTTACAACGAATAGGGAACTGTTAGATCCGTCATCCACGCGCCATCACAGAATCATTAATACGGGAAAAATACTCCACTGCATTCAAAATTTATTACAAATAAAAATAAAGACGTTAATAACTAATACTTTAAATTCACAATAGTAATAAATAACTATTGTCACTTGATTTTTGATTTTAAAAAGAAAATAAGTTCAACGACGCTTGGTGCCGCGAAAACCACCATGAAAATAATGTAGTGTGAGTGTCAAACATCAATACATATTTAAATTTACGCACACATGAGTAACAGTTCAATGGCACAAGTTGAATGTCTAATTTCAAAATAAAATTATTTTAATGATATTTAAATTATTAAATATATATTTTATGTCATTTAAACAATTTTTATATCATTATATTATAATTTTACTTTTTTATGGATAATATAATTTTTATTTATTACTTTTGACTCATTCTATCGTTACAAAATATTGTTGAAATATACAACATTAAAGTATTCAGTCGATGCATTCACTCAATGACTGATTTTGGATAAATATATATATATATATAGATCAAATATACAGTACTCGGTGCCAATATTCACAAAAAAATGCTCATGATTATTTCCAAAATAATTAATAAACATCTATAAAATATCATAGTTAAAATTGAATAATTCGTTACTTAAGATCAACGGTAAATTTTTATTTATATTTCATCGATAATTAGAAATAGTACATTTCACAAGGAACTAAACTGTCTTATAATAATCTTATTTCTTAAATACATGAAGTTAGAGTTTTAATGAATAATATTTCTACTGGAGCTCATTTAAAAATTTAAGCCATTGAAAGCTATGTACGTTTAAATCTTTTATATTTTGTTCATAAGCAATGTGCAATATAAATGTTAACATTAAAATAACTTAAAATAATTTCTTATAATATATATCATACACACGCTACACTGCATGTGATATGAAAAAAATATAATTATAAAATATGTATTGTATGTCTTTTAAATTAAATTTTACTTAAGATTTTTTTTCCATTGCTCCATTGTTGCTCGATCGACTATTATTTATTTTATCTCTAACACTGTCAGTGTCAACTGTCATGCTGTTGACATAAATGAAATGATAGAAATCGTTTCCTGTTGGTTAGTAGAATTGGGAATTTATTTTTAATTAAAATTTTAATCTTAATAGAAGAATTACTAAAAGAATTAAATAAAAATGTCATCCGCGAAAGCAAAAGATTCAAAACCTGAACCGGTGGCATATAGCGAGGCTGCACTACGAAATAATGCCGTCGTTGTAGAATATTGTAGGACTTCTATGGCTGCATTGTCGGGATCCACTGCTGGTAAATACATTAATCAAATAATAAAAATGCTAATGTTAATATTACAAAGACGGTTAATAAATATTTATTAATTTTTGTAACATATTATAACTTAAACTTAACTTCACACTATCCCTAACGGGGTAGTAAGAGAGAACAGAACGTCAAAAGCTCTCATGAGGTCTCTACATACCTCTTTCGCCTCGTCCACTGTCATCAACCTCTTTATAGTATATATCCTATAGTCAACTCTATAGTCAACTGCTGTCCTACATTGTAGGTAATTTTTCATTTCTTTGCTTATTTTTCAGGTATCCTTGGCCTTACAGGACTTCATGGCTTTGCTTTCTATGTATTTGCAGTTATCATACTTTGGATCATGTTTATGATAAAAGCTGGACCTAATTGGCATAAATATTTTGTTTCGAGACAAAGTTTGTTAACAAATGGATTCTTCGGAGCCCTTTTCACTTATGTACTGTTCTGGACCTTTATATATGGGATGGTACATGTATATTAGCTAGCTAATCTATGTTACATTCTAGGATTTATTGTTATATTTCCCTTTGAATTTTCCATTTAATTTTGTTGGTTATTTACAATTTAAGAATAACACTGAATTATACAGTATGGTAGGTGAGTTGTAGCCACACCAAAGTCAGGTGTAGACGGCTGCACAGAGTTGGTTTTGGAAATTTTTCTTACCTTTGACTTTTTACTTCCCAAGTGTACAATGCACCTATGTTCAGTAACCCTATCTTCAAGGTGGGCATGACACATTAACCATGCTGTAGCTAAATATTATATAAGTGTATATATCATTAATTAATTAATATATTTGCATTTTATTTGTGAATGTGGCTGGGGTTGAATATTTGTATGTGTGTAAATAGGCTATAAGTTGTTTATTTATAAATAATAAATAAATATTAGATGTATTTAACTTGGTTTTTATTTTTCTATTAATAAGTCAAATGTCAAAATTACACCAACATAAAATTGAATATTTTCTATATATTTCATATAGTCATGGCGCAGCGGCACAAGAGTTTGACACTAACGCGACGGTTGAGGGTTTGAGGAAGTGAAATATTTTTTTATGTTTATATTTCTATTTCTTCGCTCTGGTGTAGAGGCAAAGCGCGGCGTTCAGTTCTGCCACTCAACACGTAAAGCGTCCAGAATTCTACAGAAAGTGGGGAAAGGACTGTCTCAATACTACCCTCCTGCCCTCTGTGTGCGGGATACAGCGTGAAGCTGATTAAAAATATATATATATATATATATATATACAGTATTAAGTGATGGGGCTCAACGCCGCGATTTGTCTTGTTGCATGCAAGTGTCTTAATGGCAACGGAGCGTCTTAACACCTGTTCCAACATTCCCTCTGCCTACCCTGCTATGTGGGGACACAACGTAAAGCTGAAAAAAAAGGTATTTTATACACATGCATATAGACCGTCATAGCGCAACAGCACAACGTGTGACTGTAAATGCGACGGTTGTGGGTTATTATTATTTCCTCCGCCACTCCTTGTCCTGACAATTGGACGGAATATTGGATACGGAGTGACTTAACTCTAGGCTCCCGCCTACTGCTATAGGTATATGGGTATCAAATCGTATCGTACGCTATAAACTATAATACAATCAAAATAAAGCTCCTCTATAGTAAAGTATGGCTTAAACAGTGTTAAAGTAAACTAGTTATCGGCTGTAGCTATTAGCGGCCGCCCTGATGGCTTAGAGATGATGCGTTTATCCGGCATCATAAGGCTGAGTGCATATTGTGCTTGTTTATGTTTTATATGTTACTAGCTACCCACACGCAAGTTAACTTCGCCGTTTCGCGGTACTTGTGTAGGTTAAACACGACCGAAATCCGGACCCTATCGGTATATTATATACGGTTATTGAGTAGGTAGCCTATATGTTGCTCTACCACGTCTTTTTTTTTCCAACGGAAGATGAAATCGGTTCAGCTATTCCATAGAATAGAAAGACAAACAAAACGTGTAAACTATATACATTGACAAAGACGCAGTTAAGGCTCCCCGTGTTCTAGGATTTCTATTTGAAGCATACTAAGAATTAATAATATTAAGTAACAAATACACGTTCAGGGTTTCAGGGATACAACTCTGCAAACCAATCATTTTCCTTTAAAAGCGTTTTCGAGCTTAAATAGACAGCAAGCCTGACTTAAGATGTTTATTATTATACTTATTCCACACTTCCGTAGGGTAGGCAGAGATAATCTAATGTTCGGTCCGCTTCGTTCTTCGCTTTCCACCGAAATTCAAAACTCCATGTTGAAGGGCATAACTGAATGCTGCATTTTGTATTCCAGAGCGAGGAATTAAAAATAATTAATTCCCCCGAAGGGAACGAATCCACAGTCATTACGCTTGCAGTCATACACTCCCACTAAGTTATTAAGCCTTGGCTACGATGGCCCATCTTATTTGCATAATATAAATAACCCTTTTAAAAATAACAAATATAAACCAAATATTTGAAATTATATATTATATAGCAATTCAAGACAAGCCCTTACAGAAAGGGGTACGTTCCACAGATAATGAGGTTAGAACGGATAAGCACGGCCTATTTCACGACAGATGATAGAAATATTGCTCACGCTTATCTAAGTTTCCATTTAACTTGATACTGTAGCATTAGATGGGGATTTTGATTTTAATAACCCTTTTTTGTTTATGAAAGATGTAAATAGTGTTTTTTTTAAGCTGTAACCCGCAGATAGCAGGATAGAGGATAGACAAAGGATATCTAGTGTTAAAACGTGAGACATTGCTTATTGGGTGTTCTTTGTATCTTTTACTATCATTGGCAGAGCTTGAAAAAAAAACGAAATGTTGAATTCATATAATACTATTTATAATGGGTAAAGGCATTGTTTTTGTTGGGTTAAACGAAGCTTGAATAAGCCATTGCGGCATAGTGGCACAGTGTCTGTGGGTTCGAAATCCGTGTGGGGAAATGAACTATTTTCATTTCCTCGCTCTAGTAACAAGACTTAGCTCGGTGTTCAGTTCCACAGAGAAAATCACAAAGCTTGGCTTCATCATTCAATTCCAATGGTTCCAAATTAATTCCACTATTATACAATACGAAAGTAATTAAAACCGTTAATTACTTTTCCATTTATATAAAGAGAAGGCTAAATAAATCTAGAACTACTATAGAGTTACTATACTGGGTACCTACGAACTAGAAAGCGTTCAATAGACACTAGACAATGTGTGCAGTACGGTATTTGGAGAGCTCTTTAAACATCGTTTGATTTTTGCACTTCAGGAGCTAGTAATAAAATTGTAAGCTTCAATTTCATGTACTTATATGGGTAGTACCTAATAACCAATTTCAAAGTAACATGTTTAACTAAGCTTCACACTATTCCGCGTAGAGGAGGGTAGGCAGAGAGTACCTAATGTTGTACGAAATATTGCATGAGTGGCGGAACTCAACGCCGTATTTTGTCTTGTAACCAGAGCGAGGAAACAAAAATTATTAATTCCCCGAGTATTATGATTACAATCGCTGGGCCGCCCCGGCCGCCCCGCCTTGGCAGTCCGATTTCATTTCCTCAACTGCGAATTGAACCTACAACCTGCGTAATCTTGCGACATGACAGGCCTGATTAAAATGTTTAATTAGAATTTTAAATCAATTATTAATATAAATACAATGCTGTATATTAAATCAAAACAAGTCATCTTTCGTGATGCCATTTTCCGAGGATGTCACGAAGGAAATTAGAAAAGTTCTGCCTACTAGATGTAGGTACCATCCACCATCGCTTTAATTTTATAATATGACAGCGCGAAACGTCGTGCGATAAAAATATTTTTTTATAGCTGTTTCTTGCAATCATATTTAACTTTTTAACTTAAATGTTTTTCAGTGAGTCGTTCGTTAAACGGGCTTAGAAATAGTTTTACTATCTTAAAGGTTAAGGCTACAGTGGAACAAGCAATCACAATCAACCAAAAAACGGAAAGTTTGGAGTTGTCACTTTTAGTACTTAATATTTCTACAAAACATAAAAAAAGAAAGAGAATAATGAAAATTGTAAAAGAATGTATAAGTATTTATAGCATTAAAAAATTGTATAAAAAATGACATTATCGCTAAAGAAATCAATTAGACCACAAATTTAACAATATCATCCGTCCTATACATGGTTTTGTTTTTTATTTATATTTTTTTATAGAAAATTAACAAAAATTATAGCCTATAGGGGGGACTTTACGAGCAGTTTTCTTTGCCACTGAAGATTGAGTAACGCCGTTTGGTACTAGCTTTTATTTATGACACGTATTTTATAGTTCCTGCGGCTAATGGAAAAATATTTAGTGCTAAGTATATTCTTAATGTTAGTGTTTAAATTATAATAGACTATAAACGCGACGATTGTGGGTTCGATTATATTCGGGGGAATGAATTATTCTCTTGTAACAAGACAAAGCGCGACGTTGCGTTGAGTCAACGTAACTTCAAAATCTACACCATATAGTAGGAACAGCGTATCCTCTGCAAATCTTACTATATGCAGTATACAAAGTAGGTAAATGGTAAACCTAACTAGGAATCCATAACTATTATACTATGTTCTTAATAGTAATACCATCGAAATACGACTTAGTTTTTTTGATGACGTATCCTTTGGTTTTTTTTTTTAAAATTTTATATAAATATATTCCTTAAGATATATAAATTAGAAATAATAAAGAAGTCCAAGTTCCATTCCCAAAAAATATGAGTCTATCAGAAAAAGGTAAGTGAAGTGTGATTAATGATCGTCTATTATAATTAGGACTTCATGACGTCACAACTATACGATGGATGGCCGCTTCCGGGCCATAATGAAAATTGAGGGTTTCCATTTAGTCTTTGAAATCACAAAAATAAGTTTTCAATTTGATGGAATTGTGAAAAATGGGAAGTTAATGGTCTTTTTTATATTGCTTGTGAAATTTTTTTAAAGTTTTTTGTTTTTAATATTGTATCTGTTGACTTCTAATTTTTTTGCCAATTTTAAACTGCTAATAAAAAAATGTATGCATTTTACATTTAAGGACAAGTATTCTATAATTTTAGAAAACTCCGTTGAAAAAGCGAGGCGTCCGGCGCGGTGTTGAGTTCAGCTGCTTAACACGTAAGGCCTCAAAAATTGGCGGTAAGTGGGGAACGAAGTATCATATCACTAGGCTCTTGTGTTTCCTCTGTTTATTGGACATTGCGGATTTTAAATGTATGCCTCTTGGAAACTGTACATGAACTTTAAATTTCTTTTAGAACACGTACAAATTTTAACGTACCGCAACTTAAACAAACCTATATTATAGGTACTTAATAGGTGAATTCAGTTAAATGCGATAATACCAGATACTACTGTTTGTTTTGTTTTGTTTGTTGTTTTTGTTTCAAATAGTCCATTTATTGAGGCAGGCTATACTGCATCACGTTAATGACTGTACCACCAGTGAGTAACCTGCCACAGTTAGAATGTGTCAAGTGTCAAAACTCTCTTTTTTTACTCGACCACAAAGACAAAGCAAAAGGCAAAGCCGCAGCTACAAGTTTAGCTTTAGAGAAAGAATTCAAAACACTCATTAGTAAATTTATAGAAGTCCATTTACTTTTATTATTATTAGTAGCACTTTCCGATGCGGATTTAGTTTACGAGCGGAGCGATGTCCGGACGCTTCCGGCGGAGATAACTCACAGTGTTTTACTTTTCTAACTTT
>FASU01007563.1:0-12191 GCA_001486225.1 Heliconius pardalinus sergestus | reverse complement strand
GTGTCCGGGATACAGCGTGAAGCTCATTTTTTAATTTTTTTTTATTATTCCTCTCAATGGGGATCCACGCCACAACCTTCGTTTTTACAATGACCCTGTCACGATAGGTTCTAATTATGTGATTAAAAATAATGTATATATGTCTGTTTTTTTCAGGAGACGAAATGCAGCTAGCAGCGGAGTTGGCGGCTAAATTCGGTATAAGTTTTCCATTGTAAACTTTACCTGAAGTTTAACTAGAGATTTTTATATCGGACAAAGTATGTTCAATCATATTCTGTTGGAACTATAAAGATTTACAAACAAAAATATATAGGCCAGAGCTTTATTCGATACTTTTATCATACACTATATAAAAGAACAAGATAGCTTTAAAGATGCAAAGGAGATACGGCTTCTTTAGCGTCGATTACTGAAATTATAAATAATATTCTAGTAGAGATAGTATTCTAATAGAGATTACACTAACAAATACAATCTATTAGCTGAGCTATACCTCTAACATACTCGTGTAGAAAAGCCTTCACAAATAAAAATTGCTGTTTTTTGCTGAAGATTTTATTGATGCTAAAACGTAGCGGTTTTAATTAATGAAACTTGCATGTAATTTAAGTTTTCTCGTAGATATTAAAATGTAATTCTAAAATTTAATGAAATAAACAAAATCATTTACAAATATTATAATATTTTCAACAAATAGGAAAATATGAGTTATTAATAATATTCATATTTTTGAGTTTTTGAATTAAAAACCTACTAAAATAATTCTATAATAAATATTCTAGAACGATTTTATAATTTGTTTTCGTTCTTTGTGTCACAGAATTATATTTGAGAAATAAAATTCACTTTCTTGATGTACATACATAAATATACATGACATGTAAGAGGTCAGCACCTTGATAAAGCTTTAGGGGATTTTGCATTATGTTAACAGCTATTTAAACTGAGAAACAAGTCAAAATGCACAAAATCCCTGCTAATATGTATGAACGGTGTGCTAGATATGCCAAAAGAGTATATTATCGTAAAATTATTGTATAAAATAAGTATAGAAAAGTGCTAAGTACTACAATCTTATGCTAATCTGCATTTTAACAGCTATATTTCCTTGTAATTAGAAAATAAATAAATACGCAATATTACTCACTCTATTAAACGCTTTAGATCTTGTTATAACATAAAGTACAATAAAATATAACATAGATATAATAAAAGTAAGAGACAGAAATTTTGGATAAATTATTATGTGTACAATGCAGGGATGTTATGGAGTAACCCAATATATTAATATTATTACTTTATTTGTACACCATAATACAAATAAACATACACATACATATTAAATACAAAATGCACAAAAGGCGGTCTTATGGCTAAGTAGCCATCTCTTCTATCTCCCTCTTCTATGGTATTGTCAATGCAATGATATTATTTTGACGGTAAAATTCAATAGCTTTTAATGTACAGTGCGAGACGTGGTTATCTAAAATTAGCAGGATGGGCAACAGCTCGGCTAAGGAACACCTTAGCCTGCTTTGCGTGGTCTTTGAAATGAGTTGGGCAATCTAAGAAAAGATCTGCATTTATGAAACTGGAATCCGAGACCATACCGATAGATCCAGGTGGTCCAGCTGTTAACGCTGCACCACCTGGATCTGTCGGTTCGGTTCTGCCTTCATCATCTTTCTGCCAAAAATAAAGGCTGGTGGAATGAAATGGCCAGTCGCAGACACAGCATTTACGACAGTTACATTTATGCCTCGCTCCGCGCTGGAAATTTTATTAACAGAACGCTTACCCTTTCTAGATAGTACTTTGGGCTGTTTGTTAGTTACGGTGGATATACTCGCCTCATCCATATTATAAATAGATTGAGGTGGAAAGTTATACTTGTCCATTAGAGCGGATAATAGCATATAAAACCGATCTACTTGTGGTCTATTGAATCCCATTGCTCGAGCAATGCTCGTCGAGGTTGGTTGTCTAAGAGAAATATCTGAGTGTCTCTTCAAAAAGGCACGTAGCCATTCTTTTCCTACAATTTTTGTTCCTTTGTTGAACCTGTGAGGGATGTTATTTTTCTCGGCATACTCATACGCTGCGCTTCTTAACCCTTTAGCCGTTAATCCGTAAAGCATTTCATGATTCATGACATTTTGAAATAATATCAATCAAAATTATATTCATTTGAAGTAGAAAATAGAAATAACAAGTTACCTAAAATATTAAAATAATAATAATGCTGATAAAAAAATATAAAAATGCAAAAACATTTACAAACTGCTACGATTCTTTATCTGTTTATTAACAAGTTAAATTTTTCGAAAAATAAGATAAAATGTCATTAAAAACTTTATACTTTATTATTTCTTAGGTGCGCAAACCGGTTCTAATGGCAAACAAAACACGACTGAGGTTAGTTGCGAACTTCACTACGTTGTCCACTTATGACAAGTGCGCAATTATATCGCCCGCGCAATCTTATACCACCCTACCCTAAAAAAGATATGTTTTTTTTATTTTTTTTACTTTGGCTGGCCGAGCCGACACACTGGCGCTCAACGCTCAACACAATATAAGCGATACATGAAAATAACATTTGTTGTGCTCAACTGGCACGCTCGAAACGCCATATATCGAGAAATCAATCAATCAATCAAAATAACATTTGTTATTAGGAGAAAATAAACAACAAATATAACTAAAACAATCAGTAATAATAATAAAAAATTCTTTGAAAACCAAATTCTCATAGATCCTATATCCGTGATCCGAAATTATTCGAAATTCTTTTAATATCAATATCCGTATCCAGATCCGAAATGCTACATCCATAACATTCCTGCTATAAAGAACTAAATGAAACGGAAACATGTTGCACTTTAAGCTAACAGGGAAATATGGATCGTAAGAAAATATTTTTATGAGAACATTTAGATTGTTATATTATAGAGTATTTTTTTTACAAATATAGTTAATAGAATTTCTATATGGTAGATGTATTTGTAGTATTTATTATGTAAAGTCATCATTACCGGCATTTTGGCTAACTCACGCGTCGCTTACAGTAAGTAACTAACTGCTTTCTAAATGCATGCTATATTATTATACTTACGTAAGTGAATATTTAATACGGTGAAATATTTTTGTTTATATTAAATATTTAGTATTGGTTCTGAATTTTATAACAGTATTACTTTATATACACGACTATGACGAGAATTATAAAAATATACAGTTTTTGATTAAATGACTCTTATGTTTTTATCTATACATAGATTAGTATTCACTTTTTGACAGTTTAATTTAATATGTTCAAAAGTAAAATCATCATTAACTATGCCTAAAATTAAATATAAATAAAATTATTACTTAGCTTTTATCATTTAAACATGAAATATAGCTTTAGATTTTTTTTTTTTATAGAATATGCTAAGAGCCTTTTATATTTTCGTTAAAATTAAATCATAAGTGGACCGTCCTTATAAGATGTTTATTTTTTGTATGTTGATGCGTGGGGATTTTTTTTTATGAAACGTATATTGTATTTTATTGTCACGTTTAAATAATAAGGCGGTTTTATCTCTTTAATCTTTTTAATAGACTGCATTGATTGTGACTTATATATTTATCGATTTTTATACGCTATGTACATTTTAATTTAAATATTTTCGTTATACTGTCACTTTTTATTTTCCGCATCTGTTATATGTTTTTTTTATAATTAAATATTATATTTTAGCATTTTTAAATAAAATACAAGCTTAACGGCACTATAGGGTATATTATTTCTAGGCAGTATTCAGACAGAATAAAAAATAAATAAAATTAATACACTATTATTCATTTTACGTTTGTCGTTTATAAGATGTTATTGTTATATTTCAACACAAAGTATGGTTTTTTGGATTTTTTAGATTTGTTACTGTTAATTTATTTACTTCAATGGAATTGACTTATGATAATTTGATATAATTGTCACAAGATTATACATATGCGTGAGATTAATGCAATATTAGACAAAAAATCTTGAATATTTTATACACCGATTGTAAAATTTAAATAATATAAAATATATAAGTATAATATATAAAAATAACATTTTTATGTAGAAGTGGAAATATCTTTATAGTTCTTATATTATTCTAACAACAAAACAGTTTTAATACTAATATGTGTATTGAGTTTATATTAAGTTTAGGTTTTTTTAATAAATGTTTAACGTTGTATAGGCGTAACTAAGACTCAATTTTAGACAAATTACTAAAATGTTAATGATCTCTTCAGCGAGGCAAGTTCATTCTGTGCAGATCCTCTAAATCGTTTGAACGGCAGCTATTTTCTTTTTATCTGATAGTTACAAACAAATTGATTTTTTATCTGATGTAATCAGTGAAATTTTATTATTCAAAAATTGTATTATTCTTTATTAGTAAGGCTTAATAAGAAAATAGAATTAAGACCAGCGCAAGGTTCTACACAAAGCAATGTACCTCTTTTTTTGTATAAACAATTTTCAATTTAATTTTAATCAATTTTAATAAAAATATATCTATCTCACAATGGGGTTTTTTTTTAATTGTCACCTTAAATTTAAACTGCAATTAATTTATCACAAAACTTTATTTCGGTTACATGAATAAATACCTCACATGCGGGTATAAGTATGCATGGTATAAGTCAATATTTCATAACACTAAATGTAACAAAAACAACAAATATTTTATGAATTAATTATGATAATATGAATGATTGTCACATTTTGTAATTGCTTATTTTTGTTTTATTTATTGAGCTTCACGCTGTATCCTGTAGATATAAGGGTTAGCAGAGGGAACCTGGGAAACTAGTGTTAAGACACTCCGTTCCCATTGAGACTTCCGTTACTCACTTTCAGCCGAATTCTGAAGGCTTGCTTGTTGAGTGATAGAAGTCAAAGCCGCACTTGCCTCGTTACCAGAGCAAGGAAATGGAAACACATATTTCATCTCCTCGAGTGGGAAGCGAACCCACAACCTTGCGTTTACAGTTTCACGCTTGTGCCTTTGCGCCACAACTGACCTGGTAATTTATGATTGTTATATAATATTAAAAATTGAAAATCAAACTTCATTGATTTCTTTATTGCCTGTTCAATGGCACATATACAAAGTTGTAACAAACTTAGCTTTAGTTCGAAAAATATTGTACTCACTAACATTATAAAAACATTGTAAGTAATCAATCTGGGAATATTTTGTACCTTTCAGAAGTTAAAATTATTATTACTTTTTGTTTTAATAACATTAACACTAAGTTACAAACAAATTGATTTTTGTTAAGTGAATAAATGAGAAGAGCGATAAGATGATAGTATATTAGTCGTCTAAAAGAAAGTTAGAACGCTGGTCAATGATTAACTTCAATCTAGTCTTAAAAACTTATATTTACATATCATATTGAACTTTGCCTCTGCAAATATACTTATGTTACATGTAAACAATTACCTATACCAAAAAAAAAATAAGAAAAGATCAAGGTAATCATAGCAAAAGCAAGAAAGATTGGTTTATATTTGCTTAGAAAAATATTTGAGAAAATATTTAATATATATTTAGATATAGAACCTTAACATATATTTACTATTTAATAACTAATATCATTCCTTCAGTTTTAAGTCATCTAACTTATCACTTAACACTTGTTTTATAAATTTCTGCATAGCTTGACTGGTTTCTCTATATATTAATTAAATTGAAATTCAGATGGTCTCATCAAGGCCTTGATAAAATATTTGGTGGCTGTCCTTAAGTATAGTTATTATACCAATAACTTATAAAAGTCGAAAGTAAGTCGGCACGTTGGCAGAAATTTATATAACAAGAAACGATAACGTTGGTCCGGTGCTTCAACAATTATTATTTGTTAAATATTTCTAAAAAGCGAACTTATCAATATCTACATTTATTTATATTAAAAAGCTTATTTGCAAGAAGGAATCTTTTAGCCTAAAAAGTGCAAATTTCACGATACGATGATATCCTTACATAAAGTTGAGCAAATAATTACCATAAAGTATCATCTTTAGTTTGTACGCTAAAATAATATCAATAATAATTTATTAATCTTTAAATTATTTCCTAATCAATAAATAATACTTATCATCATCAGAATTCTTTCACTGGTAAATTACCACTCTCCTATGTATAATAAAATAGAAAACAGAACCAGATCTAGTAGTCCATTTCTGATATCTGATAAGTAAACATATTTGGATTATCTAGATTTACTACATTCAGTCCAGGCGGCTCTGTACTCGTCAAAACGTGTATTTTGTAAAGAGAAATGTGAAATCAGGGTCGATGTAATCATGGTATGTATGTATGGTAAACAGTATAAGTGTGTTAATATCTAGGTTTGTGGTTGTGGTGCGTTTGGGCGCGGTGCGGGGGCTGCCAGTCGGGGCGGCGCGCGTCGCGGTGGTGGTGGTGGTGGTGGTGGCGGCGCGGCGCGGGGTAAACGTCGGACACCACCAGCTCCGAGCCGTCCTTGGGGGCCTCCCTCGCCTCTCGCTCGTGCCGCCGGTGCCCCGCGTGCCCCGCGTGCCCCGCGTGCTTTCCGCCTGTGGCTTCGTGCAGCTCCTCCCACGCCTGCCGGTAGTACCGGTTGAGCCCACTCCGCGACTCCGATGACGAGGAGTCCAGCGACGCCACGGTGTTGCAGTCGGGCGACACGTGGTGCCTGTATCGCTTGCCGTCGTTATGTTTCCTGCTAACATTTTTATTTCTTCTTATTGTTTATGTAATGGATTCATAAAAAATATAAATAAGCATATTTATAAACGTATTAAGATTTGTAATTTGTAATATTTACAGTATTTTATTAGCGAATGAACCACAACGAAGATGGAATAAAATATTTTGTGATTCAAAACCATGACGTGTAGGTACTTCGGCATTGTGCTATTGTGTGCTCCTCTGTACGTACAACGAACAATTAGTCTTAATTAATTGAAATACCAATTGTAAAGCGTGCTATTATTATTTATATGTGACGACTTCAGCCATTCTTAAAGTACAAAGGAAGCCGTGCCATTTCGAAACAAAAAACTGTTTCAGGTGCATCGTGGTTCGTGCGATGCGGACTGACCGTGCTGTACCTTAAAATATAAACGCACTGGCTATAAGGGGTTGGAGAAATGGCCCGCGCGGTGAGTGAGGCGGTGCGCGCGCGCGAACTCCCGCCTGCCCACCTGCTGGTCCGGGAAGGGCAGTGCCAGCAACGTATACCAGCGTGAGGGCAGTTCACGGACCGGCGCCTTCTCACGCTTGCGGTCCCCACTAATGGTTATTAGCAACGTTTACTACTTTTGTTAAGCTTTGCTAGTTAGTGTGGGTATGTAACTGTAGCTTTGAGTCATTTTGTGATTTTCATTTTTTTATATTTCTAGTTGTAAGTAACCTATAGGTAATCGTCATTAACTGCAAACATAATTACATATATTAAGCGATGCAAGATCAA
This sequence comes from Heliconius pardalinus sergestus, assembly GCA_001486225.1. Taxonomy (NCBI): domain Eukaryota; kingdom Metazoa; phylum Arthropoda; class Insecta; order Lepidoptera; family Nymphalidae; genus Heliconius; species Heliconius pardalinus. The sequence continues at coordinate 4,688 of FASU01007563.1, read as the reverse complement.
AAATTAAATTCTAAGCATTTATATTTTAAGGTACTATCATACCTTCTGGCTGGGAATATTTATGATTAGTAAGCACGCCTAAATCTTATTAGGTACTTGTTTGTATTTTCCTAATAGAAACGCTGACATGTTTCGAAGGTCTCTAGGTAGAGTATCGAAAGTGAAAAATTTCTTTAATTGTTGTTTTGAACTACTAATTAGGGTAATTTTCGTACATACACGTTTAAAAAATATACAAAACTAAAAATTGAAATTGAAAAAAAAACTTTACGCCACACTTCTTAATAGTTGCAAAAGAGAGATAAAAACATTTGATTAGATTTTCACTTTACTTTCACATTCCCGATACTTTATCTAGGAGCCATCGGTTTATTTGTTTGTTTTAATAAATATAACAAGTGTTATGTTTACCTTCTAACTAAAATGACGATTGTAGTAATGATGGCGATCAGGAACACCAGAGCCCCGAAGGCGGCCAAAGCGACCACGGCACCGATGTTGAGGCGGGCGCCGAGTGTCTCCCGTCGGTCGCCGTCCACCGGCTGGGGGACGTTCACGCGGGGAGTCTGCTCTGCTCGTATATTGTTGCCGCTACCGAACACCTGCCATGAATGAAAATAAGATGAAATATTTAGTATATAAGAGTAAAGTGAAAATATAAAGATTTCATTTCCTCGAGTAGGAATCGAACCCACAATCTGTGGCGTTTACAGTCACGCCTGGCCTCAAAAATATACTTTTAAGCACACAATGATCAATTTGCAATAACAATATTGATACATGTCTATTCTTTAAAGCATATTTCTTTTATAGTTGGAGTAAAAATATCTTGTTATTATTTAATAGATTAACAATTCACCTGATTTTCTCTTGGGTGGCTCGCGACAATGATGTGAGGGACGTGACTCGTTGGCGAGTCTTGAGAGTCTGAAGGTGTGACCTTTCTTGGTGGAGGCTTCTCGTAAACTTTAGTAGTAGATCTTTCAGTTGTTGTAATTCTAGGACGAGGTCGTCTGGTTATTTCTGAAGTTACGAATGGATTTGGTGAGGAAAGCGGCCGTTGAGTCCTGGGCCTCGTAGGCAAAACTAGTCTGGGAGTAGTTAGTACGGGGGCAGGTGACGGCGTGGTCGGCACTTGTGTAGTTGTAGGAGGTGGGGTGGTGGTCGTAGTAGTCGTGGTCGTCGTCGTCGTGGTGGTGGTGCTGGTCGGACGCTCTTCAGCTGTTAATAATTAATTCTAATTAATTCTAGGTACATTTCTAGTGGAGAATAGTGATGTTTTTATATTTTAATATTATTTAACCGGTGATTATCAGGTAATTAAATAACTCGATTTTCTGGTTAACGTCACTAGTGCTGAAAATTTTCTTACAATAAAAATCTGGTTAAAATACAGTGGTGGATTATAATCATACTTTAAGTAAGAACTTACGGCCGCTACTTTCACAGGGGAATTAAATTTGCAGCATTAACTAAGTGTGGTTCAACACACAAAAGGGGCATGTCTGTAACGGGACGGTTGTGGCTTCAATCCTCACTCAGGGGAATTAACTATTATTTATTAATATATTCATTTCTTCGCTCTAGCACCAAAGCAAAAAGCCCGGCGTTGAGTTCCGCCACTCAACACGCAATAACTCGAAAAATTAGGCGGAAAGTGGGGAAGTGGAGTGTCTTAACAGTAGGTTCTTTCCGCCCATTAGTGTTTATTTATTATTAAGTATAATCATCTTACGGTAGCAATGAGGAGCCCCAGCGTCCCATAGACCTGAAGCAAGACATTTTATTCTATTTGCGCCTTGAATTTCAAATCCTTTGGAACACGTGTACTCAGCTACGGCTCCGAAGACTGACGCATCATCAGTGATGGTCACGCGTCCGTTCTGGATCTGAGGTGGATCTTCACACTGGATTACTGGTAATTAAGCAAAAAAATATTAACATCTTATAGCAACTAATGATATATACTGTTTTTGGCCAGGCGTGGCGCAGGGGCAAAAAGTGTGACTGTAAAATCGACTGGTGGGTTCAATCTCCACTCGGAGAAATAAAATATTTATTTACATTTTCATCTCTTCGTTCTGGTGTCGAGGCAAAGCGCTACGATGAGTTTCTCCAAAACTCGTATCAAAGTGGATATTTATAAAAGTTCCGTTATTTTTATTAGGTAATATATATAATTAATAAATATTAAACAAATGTAAATAAATACAAAATAATCTAGCTAACTCACCATCGCACCGTGGTGGAGGCCCGTTCCAGCGCTCGTCGATATCACACACGAGACGGGAGCGACCTGCCATTTCGTATCCAGACTCGCAGGCGTATTGGACGTGAGACAGATATGATATAGAACCATTTAGAAGCTCGTAACCTCCGTGGGGTATTTCAGCAGGGAAACCGCATTCAATTCCTGATGATAGGATATAACATAACTGTACTGTACTGTGACACATGTTTTTTTAGGGTTCCGTAATACTTCAACCAGAAGGAAAGTTTACTATGGTTCGTCTGTCAAAAGCATTTATTTAGAGCTTCGTGGTCAAATGACAAAAAACGGAATCATCACAGTTTTGTGGTGTACATAATATGTGTACCTGCCTGTCTGTTCGTATGTCACAGTCACTCTATGCTAAATTAAGACTATACAATAGAAACTTGGTAGTACTTTGCTGTGAACGGCTTTACGATTTATGTATAAATAAGAAAAAATACAAATCAAGAGGGCTACCTGTACGCAAAATGGAAAGTAATAAATCTACGAGTCTCGTATATCTTAAAATTTAATATACGTGTGTCTTTTTTCATCACCACTATAAAAAATGATTTTTATTTCAATCACAACACTAAAGGTAGAAAATGAAAACACAGTTTTAGCTACACTATAAAAGCCTAATACAATTAAAACAAAAGAGATTTTGCTAAAAATAAAAAAGTGTTTTTTTTTTTCAAACAAAATAATTAATAAAATTATCGTCTTATAATAAAACGCCATTTGTTAAGAATAACACACACAGACAGTAACCTATCAAAGCGACAACATCGCACACGAGGCGTATGATTCACGAAATCGAGTCGTAGGTAATGGCGGTGAAGTTCAACTTCAACGTTGTTTAGATTTATTATAGAAAATATGTAATTGCGTAAAATAGAACGAGAGATATCCCTTTCTCGTTTTTTGGTTATTTTTAGTAATATTTTTGTAATAACAGGTGTTCACGTTATTGGTATCTATTCGTAACTGCGTCAAAAATGATACAATATAGAGAAAAATAGTGAAATGAAAAAAAATCCTACGTTTAAACTGTTGACGAATTTTAATTATTTTTTTAGGTACGGGTATGAAATATTTTACCTATATGCTGATGCTTCCAGCCTGTATAAGTACCCCCCTAAAATAAGTACGCAAGTGAAAAATCAGCAGTTTTGTCATTTAAGTTATAATAGTCGTTCGAAAGACTTCAAAAGTTAACCTTGGCAATAGCCAGGATCAATGCCAGGAAGAAGTCGTTCGAAAGACTTCAAATAAATTATTAAAATTAGAATAAAGTATGTTAAAACGCTTACTTTTACAGACAGGTGGGAATTCATCGTAAAATCCAGTGTCTAAGCATGTCCTCACAGTGGGGCCCACGAGCAGGTGTCCTTCATCACAAGAATATTCCACTGTAGCTCCAACCTCAAAGCTCTCTGTGGTCATCGTGGAGTTTGGTGGCTGTTCAGGTCTCCCGCAAGCTTTAGGTTCTAAAAATATATGTAAATAATTAAAACAAATAAAAAATAATAAACAATTTTATAATCTATACGTATTATTATAATATTCTTAAAATCTAGGGCAATCGCATCGCAAAAAAAAAAGAAATCGCTCGGCATAAATGTGAAAGGAACTTACGGTGTTGACAGATATAGTTCAGCCTCGACTGGCACTCAGTGTCCGCCCACAGCCAGCCCTTGCTGCCGTCGAACCTGGCGCAGCCCTCGCCGCCGCCCGGCGCGTTCCAGAAGGAGACGGTCACGTCGTTACCGTTCACCCACTTCCAGCTGTTTGGATCTTGTGGGTCGCGGACCGCCCCCATCCAGTACTGACTGCTGCTGTCGCTCCTAGCGATCAGATTTTGGATGTAAATAATAAAATAAATAATAAATATTAAATATATAAATAAATATTAAATATATATATTAAATAATAAATATTATTATTATTGCATTTGCATGTTATGTTTATACATTTTAGCTATATTCAATTACACAAAATAAATATAAGCTAAATCCATTGTTCTGTAAAATCAATTTGTCATCATAATCAGAAAAATATAAATCACACACAATAACTTCTAAGTACACAAAATTTGTATTCTTAGAAGGTAAGTATTTGGAATGCATACCTTGCATGCAATCAATGCAAAACAGTACAATAAATAAAACAGCAAAGCATAAACAATTAATTGCGCAATTCGATATCATATTCACATTAAACTGTTACCTTTTAAATTTTTAATAGGTACAACTCAATTGTGAAACATTCTAATATATTACGATTAACCGAGAACCACTTAACCATTAGACGAGTCTATTTTTCTATAACATTTAACATATTTTTTCTATATGTTTATATGTTTATAGATTTATTTATAGATACAACTACAAATTTATATATAAAAAACACAGGAGGGTAGACAGAGGGGACC
>FASU01007557.1:7606-24173 GCA_001486225.1 Heliconius pardalinus sergestus | reverse complement strand
ATAAGTATAATCCTGATAATCTATACTATTGTAGCCTCAAAGTTAATCCTGCGCAATATCAACGGCGAGTTCCGGTCGGGTCAGCTGACCGCTATATTGGGTCCTTCCGGTGCAGGCAAGAGTACTCTACTGAATATACTTGCGGGTTATAGGTAAGAAATGTTTTTAAATTTTATATCGCTGACAGTACTTGAAAAAATATCAGCTTCACGCTGTATCCCGCGTACAGCAGGGTGGGTAGAGAGAGTATACACTATGTTCTCTCTAACACCAGGTACCTGTTTATCCTGCTTCATATGTGATGCAGCGTGAAACTAAACACACTTGTTTTATTCCAGAGTAAACGGAGCAACCGGACTTATAACAACCAATGGAGAACCGAGAGACCTGCGCCTTTTTAGGAAGCTGTCTAGATACATAATGCAGGATGACCTGCTCCAGCCCCTGATAACTGTGCAGGAGGCTATGACGATGGCCGCCGATTTGAAACTCGGGAACGATATGGAGAAACAGAGGAAGATAATTATTGTTTGTATTTTAATTTATTTTCTTTCAAGGTACATATTGAGGGTTTAATTCCAGGTGGAGAAGTGTTGATAATTATAACAGGTTTACGGTCATATTTCATGGCTTCAATAGATGAAATACGGCGTTATATTTCGTTTTATAATGTTTTCCAGTACGAAAAAATATCTTAGACTCCCCAAATTAATAAAAGTTCCCTTCTAGGTAGAAGAAATAGTCCAGCTACTGCGCCTGGGTAAAGCGCGGAACACATCAACAGAACGTCTCTCAGGAGGGGAGAGGAAAAGATTGTCCATCGCCTTGGAACTACTCAATAATCCACCGGTTATTTTCTTGGATGAACCCACTACGTGAGTATTTTGGTGTACTTGATTCGAATTTTTTGGTGGTAAGGCACTCTGCCAATGACGACGATGATCATAAATAAAGTTATATAATGATAACATATAGTTAATTTAGAAGATTAAGTTTTTTTTTATAAGAAATCTAAATGTATAAAGTAATTACCTACTGTATTTTTAGCGTCATACTGTTTCTCACAGAAGGAATCCAGTGTTGAGACACTTCATTCCTCATTTTCCGCCGAATTCTGGCATTTCGTGTTGATTGGCGGAACTCTACGCCGCGCTTCGCTACGATACCAGAGTGGCGTTTACAGTCACACTTTGTGCCCCTGCGCCACCACTGGCCTTAGTTATTTTAAACAATAACTCATTTTAACAAGTCTACTTTGCATCATAAAAAAAAGAAATACAATTATTTTAACAACAATTTTTATTTTATACATATTTACAATTTTTATTTTGTATTGCAAAGATCAAACGTCTGTTTGCATTCCCTTAATTAGAATGTTTATTGTTTATTTTAATTTTACGACTATTACAACATACAAAACTAAAGGACACAATAAATTATTCTTAATTTTTATTGTTTATTATTCGTATTTTTTTAAGTGCAGGTGCAGTGTATTGCAGAAAAATATAAAAGTTGTTGTTTTGACGAGGTCACATTACCTCATTAGCCTTTTGAGCTATGGATAACATCATAGCTCAGTGGTAGTGTTCCTTGCTGTAGGTTTGATACCCACTCGGTGACAAAGATATTTTCATTTTCCGCAGTTTGGTAAAATAAAACATGGCGTTGAGTTCTGCGCCGCTTAAAATCGAACGAAAAATCTAAAATGAACGAAAAATCTATATTCCTGTTTACTCTAATATATGCGGGTTTTGCAAATAATTTACAATTCATATTGAAATCGTCGTTGAATAAGTTTATCAATGTCAATAACGTTTTCAATTTTCGTATATAAATAATTATTACCAGTATATAATGCCAATTTGATTAATAATTTTGCTATTTCAGTGGTCTAGACGATGTAGCGTCCTCAACATGCGTTTCTCTCCTAAAGCGAGTGGCACGTGGTGGTAGAACAGTTATCTGCTCTCTCCACACACCTTCTGCAAGAATTTTCTCCGTTTTCGACCACGTGTATGTAGTATCTGATGGGAAATGCGCTTATCAGGGCACCGCGTCTGGTGTTATACCATTTCTGAAGGAACTGCAGCTACCTTGCCCAAAAACGTATAATCCTGCTGATTTTAGTAAGATTTTTAATTTTTATTTACCTTTTATTTTTATGTATTGTTTACAAATTATAGAGTGTGTTAGATATCACTCTGCCCTGCATATCTTATCTACATATTAAAGAGAGGTTGTATGACAGGTGGAGGAACTCTTTGCGCCATCGTTCCTAACTAGACGAAAGGAATAACTTATCTTTTTAATAGAAACATCTTTCAATTTGGATTCAAACCCATAATCTATTTAAACTGAGAAAATATCAACAGCAAGTTACCCAACGCCGGGGTATTTGCAATTCAATACTTATTTCGTAGTTTAGAATTGCGTTACAAATCGGACTATTATATTTCTGAAACATGTAAATATTATGTTTTGTTTCATATTGCAAAGATTCCTATGCAAAGTTGTTTAAAATTGCTTAGCTGTGACCGTGCCTAATACTAGATTATGGATATTTGGTATTTTCTATTATATTTCTAGAAATACACTTTTGTAACATAAATGAATAGTGTTATAAATAGGTCAGATAGTCCATGCATTATAGAGAGAACTAATGTCAAGTTATTTCATTCCTCTTTCCGTCTGAAGGCGAAACATTGCTTGTTGAGTGGTGGAACTCCACGCCGCACTCTGTATTATGAGGAGCAGCGTTGTGCGCCGCCACTCAACACGCAATGGCTCCAGAATTTAGCGGAAAGTGTCTTAATGAGAACGTAGTGTCTTAATACTAGATTTCCTCTACCTACTCTGCTATGAGCGGAATACAGCGTGAAGCTGCTTTTTTTCTAGTAATAATATTACTCTGTTTCAGTTATAGAAGTGTCAAGTGGTGAATACGGGCCTCATGTGGATCGTATGGTGTCGTCCATAGACAATGGAAAATCTGAAAAATGGCGGAACTACGGTACAGACGACTTCTACGAAGAAACCGATATAGAACAATTGAACGCAGGAGTAATTGAGAGCCATAATTATAAGTTCGAGTGTACGCCGTACCAGCAGTTTTTTGTGCTGTTGAAAAGAATGATATTACAGACTGTTAGAAATAGGGTAAGTATATCTTAACATTTTTAAACTGTTATTTCACACTAAGAGTAGAAAAACATTTTGAGGTCAGTAGGCGAGGGTTTGTTCGTCCAACCGTTTGGTTTTCAAGATCCCTTATACGTTTTAAAAAAAACATAAAAGAGTAAATTGTTTATTTATTTCTTGTATTTTTTATTATAATAAAATAGATAAAAGATTTTCATGTTTGGCATGTATACATATGTATAATATGTATAGTATATATGTGAGTAGTATGTCTTTTTAAGTGTATATATGTGTATACACGTGTTAACGAGACAATTTTTAAAATCATGTCAATATCAAGATAATCTTTTCTGATTTAAATGTTAAGAATATTTAATTAATTAGGGAATCTGGGAACCTAGTAATACCCATACATTACGATATTTCCGTTCCTCAGTTTCCGCCGAATTCTCGAGACTTTTATCTATACAAAGAGCTAAGTATATTTCGAAATATATTAAAATTGCAACCAGCTATATATATACATTCATCGATCGAAGTCCATTTGGGCCATCGATTGACGCACAGTCTTAACAAGGATATCCTTTATTTAAACATCCATTACGAACTATCGTATGATGATTTCGTATAAAAAACTTTTTTTGTTTACACTGTGCGCTCTTTTTCGCACCTAATGTTAATTATAATTTAAATAAAACTATGTTTTTTATAATTATAGTGTTAAGTTCGACTAAATCGCTATTACATAACATGGCATTGCTATAACATGAGTTCCGCCACTCAACACGTAATGCCTCAAAAACTTGGCGGCGCGTGGCAATGGGGACCATAGCACTAGGTTCCCTCTGCCCGCTCTGCTATAAGCGGGATACAGCGTGAAGCTGTTTTTTTTTTAAATAAATTTCATATTCTCCAGGATTACCTCTGGCTGCGCGTCGGCATGCACGTATTCCTCGGTTTTATCGTCGGTGCTCTGTTCGCTCAAATGGGCTACGACGCGTCCAAGACACTGTTCAACTTTGGTTTCTGCTACGCGTGTATCATTGCCATGTTGTATACAACTATGATGCCTATTTTATTAGCGTGTGAGTATTAATATTGCAACAGTTTTTAGATTTTTGTTAATTTTTCAGTATATATTTTTTTTGTTATTTAAATTTCTCGGGTGGGCACGAAACGCCCGACCCTCCTTTTTCCTATGTTTATGCCTTGGAACTGGTTGGGGTGTTGAGGCACAACGTTGGTAAATTGCCGCCGTACTTTTGCGATATCCCGACAGGTTGCAGAACTGACATTTATAAGAAAGCTTAACTTTTAATTTATTTTATAGACCGCAACGTTTTGAGTTACCACCTCGACCTGGCTGCTATTTAAAAATATTAGGCGTATCTAACACAAGAGTGAAAAGTTACAAATAATAAAATGTGCTTTAAATCTAGTAAAGATATTTAAATTATTTTTCGAAGATTGGCATCTTTGCGTAACGCTTGACTGTAAGCTCCATAATTGTGCGTTCGAGTTTCACTTAGAGGAATGAATTATTTTCATTTCCCCGCCCTGGTAAAACATGGGGGCACATTAATTTCGTCCACTCTATTCGTCACTTTTAGTCCAATATCAGGAAATTATGTTAAAAGTGGTGGAACTCAACGCCGCCCTTCATCTTCTAATACATTCTATTCTAAAGTATATTTCATTAAATTTCAGATCCATCAGAAGTCTTACTGGTGAAACGCGAATATTTCAACCGTTGGTACGGTTTGAAGCCTTACTACGCCGCACTCGTAGTTTCGAGGCTGCCCGGGACGATATTCTTTTGTCTTCTATACTTAGCCATAGCCTACCCGTTGACGTCTCAGCCCATGGAGCTTCCTAGAGTTGCAATGTTCATAAGTATATGTATACTGGTGGCGTTGATATCCGAGTCGATGGGTACCTTGATCTCGAGTAGCTTGAGTGTTGTGGTAAGTTTTTGTTTTAGTTTAGTTGAAGATTTTGTTTATTAAATAATATTGTTACACGGCCGTTGTGGCTCAGTGGAACAAGCGTGTGATTGTAAATGTGATGGTTTTCGTTTCAAATTCTACTCGGGAGAATTAATTACGCCACTAACATGTCTTGTCAAGTCATATCAATGCGTCATAAATTCTACTTGTGAAAATAGAACCAAAACCAGACGCTTTTACAGTTAGACACTTGTGTTACTGCGCTATGACGGCCTCAACTAATAATAAAACAAATTATATACAAATAACACAGAATATTACAATGCTTCAAATTTAACTAAACCTTATTCCTCCAGAATTCAATGTTCGTCGGCCCTGTAGCAGCAGTACCACTAATGTTACTAGCAGTCTATGGCATAGGAAGTGGAGATGAATCTCCTCCCATAGTTTGGAGGCTAGCGCGCGCTTGTTCCTTCATGAGATACGGTCTGGAAGGCCTCATAGTGGCCATATATGGACCGCCGAGGGACGACCTCATATGTCCGCAGGAGGTGGACTATTGTGAATATAAAAATGTTCAGTGAGTATATAAAATTAAATATTAACCAAATTAAGGAAAGTAAGGTCAACACATAACCATCTTTTAAAAGCTAGTTCCTTTATAAGATTTAGTCTAAAAGACCTCAAAATGTCCCGAATGCAGTGTAAATCTAGATTCTATGTATTAAAATTAATATATATTATTTATATTATAATTTCTTTTCTTTTTTAGATAACTTAATGAACGGTTCCTTCCAGGTATTTCGTCAAAATGATGGGCATGTCAGGTGTATCGTTTTGGGTGGACTTCGGCGTTTTAATATTCATGCTATTGGGTATGAACTTCGCCGCCTACTATCTGATAAGACAGAGGCTGTCACCCAACTACGCTTTTAGAGCAATCAAAGTTATCGGCAGATTTATTAAGACTAAAATGAGTTTAACTATGTAAAAGGAGACACTTTTCCCATTAAGACACTGTTCCCCACTTGTCAAGAAATAAAAAAGAACGATTATTCTTAACACTAATTTTAATCAAATCTTGATATTGTATACATTACAGCTCTGAAAAGCAAATTATTTATATTATATACCACATCTTTATAATGATAATGATCTTAAAATCTGACAATTTAAAATCTATTCTAAGATCCTGTAATGATTTCATTTTCAATAGTATTTGTGTACCAATATTTAAAGTAAGGCTGAATTTTGTAATGTAATCATTAATGTTAATAACTTTTTCTCAATTTTTGTAGTGATATATAAATTCAGGGTAGATTTTTAGCTAAGCATAGGTAACTTGAAGTTATTTTGTATTTTTTCTAAATAATATGTGATATTAGATATAATATTAGTTACGAGATATAACTACAAGTAAGATGAAATATGCTTTCAAGTATAACAAAATTAACCTAATAATTATATAATTAGTGATAGTAAAACTCAATATTCTTAAAAAAATAAAAAGAAAGTAGAAAAATGTCATGAAATTGTATCATGTATTGAACAACATTAGGTTTTTTTGCTTCATAAATAAAAATATTTAGATATTCCCAAAAATTTAAAAACGATTACGTTTACAGAAACATTTTCCTACCAATAGTAAGAAAATTTAATAATTGTTATGAACGATACTATGTACCTGTGTATTATTAATAAAATATATTATTATTAACAAAACTACACTCTATACAATAATATAATTTAAATCCAAAAGGATTATCTTGATATAATTTTTAGTTTACAAGAAATTTCTGGACAGACATATAAACATAGATACACTTACGTAATCATATTCATTTGTAACTAAAATTCTTTTTAGAAGTACTTTAATATATATTAGGTATGTAATAAAATTTTATGTTACTTTTATTTTCATAATTATGTGATAATTATTAACAAGTAGATAGTAAATAGTTCGCAGATACATAAATGTTTTAAAGGTGTTAAGACAGGTTTATTTTATATGGCGTGTAATAAAAAATCTTATATTAAAATGGTTTTTACATATTTTTCCTTATCTTTTAGTTCAGTGAAATGTCAATTTGTAACAATTATTATGTAGTAAAGGAGTGACGGAGAGAGCAATGGTTGGTATTTCTCTAAGCGATAGAATCAGAAATGATAATAATGATAGACGAATGTAGGTTCCGAGTGACGATCACCTCTTGTCAAGAGGAGCTCCTCTTGACAGGCCGCCCTTCAACCAGGTGGAAGGATCAGGCGGAGAGATGAACTTTAGAGGAGGCCTAAGTCCAGCATTTGTGGATTTCAAAAGGCTGATGGATGAATTCATTAGACGCTAATTAAATTACTAAAAACCTATCCCTCTTACTAATATACATGAGACTTGTTTTAGTAAAGAAAAAATAGACACTAATAAGAAAAATGACAATGGTGATACAATGTTTCGTAGAGTAAATAATACACAATATTATTTATTTCAACTATTTATTTATCCAAATCCACGACTCTCACTAAAATAAATCACAATTTCTTTGTAAAAAACAGTGAAGGAATGAACTAAAGTGAAAATATAATGATATAAAACAAACGATAAAAAATATTGAAGAAATAATAATAATAGGTCTATAGCAAAAATAACAATTTAAATAATATCAGCATGTAATAATAGTTTTGATTATTAATTTATTTGACAGATACTTATTTGTGACGATTGATAGCAGAGACAATACAATGGATATCCGTCTAATAAATTAACAGGTACTTATCAGACAGTTAAAGACAAAATTTATATATTGTATGTAAAATGTCTTATAATATAAATTTATTCAATTCCACACTCAGACCTTATTAATAATATTGATTATACAAAAGTTTACAAGAAATTACTTTATTTTATTAACTACAGTTGTTTATACTTTTTTTAAATAAACAAATAAATTAATAATTAAGAAAAAAGAAACAAAAGGTCCTTATGGACTACAGAAAAAAAATATCTTATATAACAAAAAAGATATTAAAAATAATTATAATATTCTTTGAAAGTTTAACATGGACAGATTATTTTGTTACCAATGAGCTTTCCTAGTTAAATACAACAATTTAAACAAAAACAAGTACTTTAAAGTTTTTCCTATATAAATAAAAAAACAAAATGAATTGTCGAATGAACACATTTTAAAAATTACTATTAAAGTATAAAATTTAAGTACTCAATTTATAACCATAAAATTTGTATATAATATATAAAAAATAAAAAAAAATAACTTAACAATATAAAATGATTAAAATAAAATTTTATTTTAAACAAAATAGTAAATACTTATAAAATAAATTAATCTAAGAGTATCATATAAAATATTCTAACATTTTACAATTATTTATAGTATAAGCATAGAGTAGGTACATGCTAAAGCGTTAAACTTTCATAAATAAAAAAAAGTTGTTACATTTTTAACTTTGTTAAATAGTGTTTATTTATAATTCCATGCCATTTTGTACCTAGTGATAAGTTTCTCCATTCTCCACCTTCCGTATTTTTAGACTAATTAATATTAGAACGAATGTTACAGCACGGCCGACGAGTCGTGTCCACCCTGAAGTTAGCTGTAGATAGCTGCCCAGATTTACTTGACGATTTTTTCTTACTTTTGATTATTTTTTGTAATGAACATTTCTTACCAGAATTGGAAAATATAAATATATAGTTTTAAACGTTTATATCAATGGTTCTTAAAGGAGTTTAAGATATATAGATCTAATTTTATTTCTCTGACTTGTTGCTAAATGTTCTTATAATAAATACATAGTTAAATAAAGTCCAGTACATTTAAAACAATGAATAATTCGGTTCTAATATACAAATATCTTGCCTCGCCACAAGCAAGATAATATACTCAAGTTTATTGTACTTATATCGATATATGAGATTTAAGATTAGTATGGGTAGGGATAAGTGTAGGTATATTGTCAATATAGGTATGTATTGAATGATTTAGAATTATGAAACTTAACATTTCAAGCACTGTTAATAACGTCTCAGTATTTTTTCATGTACGAACTAGGTACATAAGAACAATAGAAAATAAATGAAAAATATTACAAAAACAAAAAGAAAAATAATAATATTTTCTTATAATAAAATTAAGTAAATTATAGTTCAATCTTTATAACTAAATAATATCTTAATCACGCGTTATTTCAGCAGTAATATTTACAAAGTTCCACATTCCACGTTCCCGGCGCTTACGCAGTTAATTAGTTATATTTACACAATGGTAACTAATTTATTATTAATCTTAATATAATTTTAAATAAATGATATATGTACATAAATGTGTTTTCAAATGATTCATATAAATTACATTGATACATGTTGAGTATTGGAGTTTGTTCGTATAATTATATATTTTTTATAATCTACAGACTCGATTAACCGGAATTATTGTTGTGAAGTATTCGGATAATAAAAAGAGATGTATAAAAATGTATCCTATCGTTTTGTTCTTTAGTTTTATATTCGAGACATTGTTAATACTAGAAATGAAGACATTACAATTATAAACATAACTTCGAGTGGGGATCGAACCTACAATTATAACTTAACGCTACGTTTATATTTCTTATAGTACATTTGTACCTTTATATTTTATATAATACAAGCAATACAGTAAATAACAGAAATTCGGATAATCGAGACTATTGTATATAAGAATTTCATTTGTCTATGTGTAAAACTATATCTACTTAGTACAATATACAAAGTGTTAATCTACAAAGCAGTTATTTAGCTTAATACTTTCTCAACATTTCTTGTGTTTGTAAATAAAAATAATAATAACAATGGGCCAATAATTAATGTAAATTTTAAAATGATTTTATAATATACATTATTAAATAACACACCCTAAAAGCTACTTTTTATATATTACGGAATGAATAATTTTAGGAAATTTAGTAAGTCTATAAGGTAAGAATAAGTTCTAGAGATACAAGAATAGTTTAGTTGCCTTTAACTTTGATAAGACGTCAAGGCACTACACATATATGTCATACGGTGAAATTTGAATTATAATATCATTGAAACAAACTAAATTGGCAAATTATCGAAAGCTTTACAAAACAGTTACAAATAGTAGAAAAAAAGCTACTATTTTACTAAAAGATTTCAAATATAATTAAATAAAGTTTCATAATCAAAATTAAGCTTTTCAATCCTTAAAATTTAAAAAGTAAACTGCTGACTAATCTTATCGTCATCACACTGTTCCAAATACAACGCTGGTCTGTCAGAATCCAAACAGGCTTCTAATTTTGCGTGTCTGATAAGAGATCCACGTTTCCTCCAAAGCTGTGCGTTATCAGTGTTATCACAAGCTGCTAGGACTACTGTCACTCGGTCCTCTGATAAGGAAATGCATAGACTGTGATGGCGGATTAGTCCGTTGTCGAATCGCCACTCTTGATTTCCACCGGTATTATGACATGGGTACATTCCTGGTTTACAAACAATAATTTTAGTATTAAAATACAAATAAAAGACAAAAAGTGTTTTTAGCTTCACACTGTTTCCACAAGACATAGATAGAATGGGTACGAGGGAACCTAGAAACCTAATGTTAAAATACAGTGGCTTCAATTTTTAACAAATACAGTACAACATTAATAGTATGATTTTTAGAATAAACACTAACATAATGAACTCTATAAGTAAGATTATAAGTAAGAAAATGTGAAGGAACAGTTTTGATTCTGAAATTGATTTATTTAGCCCTGAAGTAACTATATATATTTTTAAAAAGCTCCTAAAATTTTCTATAAACTTTTTGGATTACCCAATTAGTACTTTAGCCGATTTTTGGTATTTTTTAAAGACATGTTTTTAGACTCACCCACAGTACCATCAACGAGATGTCCCATAGTGTCCAAACACCTCGCTCCTTGTCTTATAGCGTAGGAGTTACCTATGGCAGGCACTTGCAATTCAGGATACACATGTTCTAAATACCATCTAAAGGGCTTGCAGTGGAGCTTGTCCCGAATGGCTGTACGTTCTGATATGCTGGAAGATGAAATGGAGAAATTATTTTTATTTGCGTAAAAATATAAATTATATATAATTGATAAATTATTTATCGATCGCGCGATTTAAAAGTTACAATTGTTGTATGGAGAATTATGTGAATATCAATATTTTAATCCCCGACGCAAGAGAAGGGGCAATTATGTTAGTTGGACGTGTCTATGTGTTTGTGCTTGGAACTATATAGCTCATGAATTAATGAAAGGATTTGAGTGGAGCTTTTTTAATAGAAATCCTTGTTTATCGTGGTGCTTCTTGGCTATGTTTTATGAAAACCGGATTAGTAATTTTGTAAAATTTTAAATTTTACTAGTTCATAATTTATCAATGTAAGTTCGTATCATTTTTTATTTAATCAATTTACTTCACTTTCAAAAGCTGATACATTAAGCAACTTACTTTATATAGAAAAAGATACTTACTCCCCAAATTCCACCTGTTTGGCTAGAGGCTGTGATCTATAATACAGCTCCTTATACTCCCCCATCCAAACTTCGGCCGCCCTTCTCGTATTCCTTGCAAAGACAGCGCCGGAACCTCCAGGGAATGTATAGGGATGACGTTTTCTAAATACGTGACCCACTCGTGAACACGGCACTATTTCGAGGGAACCACCGCATTGCCATACCCTGGAATTGCCCATGATTCCAAATACAATTAACATTTCTTAATTTAGAAAAACTAAATCTGTTAAACTCAAATGAGTTTTCATTTTATATTTTAATAAATACATTTTTTTAATATATTATTTTTTTAACTTCGATTCATCTCTTGTATTGAGTTTAATAACAAAATAATTACGAGTATAGCTTAGTACATCGTTTTCCACTTTCAACATATCTTACTGATGTTGCATGTCGCACTGCAATATCCACAACTCTTCAATTTTATCGAACAAGGAAACGAGGAGTCTACATATATACTAAGGGGTCAATGGGAACAGAAAAGAACAGTAACATAGATAACGTAGAACACTATAAAAGTACATAAAAGGTACCTGAAAGATATTTCCAAATTCTCGCCGCCCCATACGTCCATTTTCATATCATATTTGCCCAATTTGTTGAAATAGGCTCTGTCCATGCTGAACAGGCCGCCAGCTATCATGGGTGTTCTGATCACTTGAGTTGGATCGCTTAGACGAGCGCTTCGTTCCGCATGGGATAGATATTCCCACTGTAAAAAGAATCAATCAGCTTTACGCTCTATCCTGTAGCAGGGTAGGCAGGAGGAACCTAGGGCACTCTGTTCATTTTCTCGAGTGGGAATCGAATCCACAACATATTTATGTCTATAAAGGAAATCAATTAAGTATATATATATCGTAATGCAGAGGTAGAATTCGCGGCGTAATGGAAAGTAATTTTGTCCGTTTGTCGATTTTACGGCCTAAACTGTAATCCGATAGTCATCAGACATTTTGAATATTAAGTTATATTTCATACAATCTAATTACCAAATAATTATCCAATTATAGTTAATTATATAAAAATTACTTTACACGTTTATAAAATACTTATACGACAATACAAAATTGAACACCAACCAATTCCTACACGAGACAGTAAAAGTAATATTATCAAGGCGACATACCAACGATATTTGGGCAAAATTACCTTACAAATTGAATATCTATATAAATATCTGTAAAATAATTAGTAATTCGAGAGGTAGCTTACCTTGAACACTAGGTTCCAGTCAAACCCGCCTCTCAAGTCAGCTGACGCGCCGATGTATTGGAACGTGTCCATGCTGATCACGTCGATTACGGGACATACCACTCGTGTGGGATCCTAGAAAGAGAAAAATAATAATAAATAATTTTGGCGGAAATCAATAGAGAAACGAAAATATTTTATTTATGTACGTTTTCTTGTTGGTAACGAAGCAAAACGCGGCGTTTAGTTCCGCCATTTAATATTTCGTAAATTGGCGGTACATAGGGAAAGGAGTACCCTTAGTTTAATAGTTTTTCTCCGCCTGTCTTTTTAATATTAGGAAATTTATTTACTTTAATAAAGCAGTTGAAAAATTGTGGTTACAAAGTCTCGAAATCTAATGAAAATGGATGGTATGAATCACACTAAGTTCCATCTGCAAATCCTTCTATGCTGGAAAATCGTGAAGATGAATCAGATTTAAGGGTACGTTTTTAAAGCTTCATGGTTTGCCCCTTTAGCTGCGTATCTTTTTTGTCCTCTTTTGTTAAATAGCGAAACACTACGCCGCATTTTGTTTTTGGCCAGAGCCAGGAAATGATGCATTCTTTCGAGTGGTGATGGCAAGGATAGTTTTAAGAGTTAGATATTCAATATACGAACGCTATCAACATATAGCAGCTAGATTAAATCTCTGAGGTGGTGTAAGACTGGATAATTACTTCGATATATCTTATTAAACTTAGAAAGTTAAGATGCTTAGCATTTTTTATGGCATCGCTACGCTTGGATTAATTTGAATCAGTTTTAGAGACTTCCTATTTGTTTTAAGATATTTATTACCAAGGACAAGTCCAACTTAAAAATATGCAAAGAAAAAAAACTTCATATTAATTGAATAGTGTAAAATAGTTTGTCTCGTTCTTTGAATGACTAAACTGATTTTGATAAAACAAAGTAACTTCCCAATTATGTACCCATAGATTAAAACATAAGTAATTCACTATACTATATTTGTCCAAGCAGGCGAAGTCACGAGTGGACTACTAGTTATTTATAAGTTTCATAAGAGGGTATAATTGTTGTAGTAAAGATAATTAAGAAGATTCGAACCTATGATATAAAACTTCGAAACCAATTGCTAACAACTCGAGTAAGTTATTTTAATATATTATTAATGTAACAAATATGTTTATGTAACCCATTTCCGTTGAATAATGTCAATTATATTAGAAAGTCTGGTAATGTGATTGTTCCATTCTGAATAGATTACCATTCTAACAAATTAATATTAGTTTTCTTGAGACCGTTTTTAGAGGCCAGTTGTGGCGTAGGGGTACAAGTGTGCGCGACTGGTTGTGGGTTCGATTCCCATTCGAGGAAATGCAATATTTAATATATTATTACTGTTCTGCTGTGTTTACCTTGCTATGTGGGAGATACAAGGGGAAGTTGAACATGAGATGAAAATATTTTTACCATTCCCCAAATTGGAAGTTGAACCCTGATCTATCACTTGAAGTAATCCATCCACTGTATGCTAAAATATATGTGCTAATTATAACATTTTATTTTATAGTTTGGATCGGTATCGATACCAGTATGGTAGCTTGATGTTCTTGACCATTTCAATTTAGTATGTAGGCTGTATAAGGTAATAACGAAAAATAAAATAAAAATACTTCAAATATGAATATCTTACCGAGTGAGAATCGCAGTCATATCGCTTACAAAGACTGTAAACACGATGTTTGTGGGTTCGATTAGCATTCGATAAAACGATTATACTCATATTCTTGTAGAAAAATATCTAGATTGTTGAGGGGAAAGTGGGAAATAGAGGGATTAGCTTATCCTGCTATGCGGGAAAAGCTGCTCTTTTGTTTTTTTATCGAATATAGGGCTAAAGGGGTCAGTCACTTTCTTTACAAAAATTATCTAAAACAAGCATAGAGTGGAAAACGGAATGTTTTACCACTAGGTTCTCTCTGCCTTCTAATTACCAGGTAATTTGTAGTTGTTCTTGACCACTATTCGAATATATTATATCTACAGTATCGCTCTATACAAGGCTATGACATTCATACCTGTTTGCTCGCACATATGTGTAGTATATGTGAATCATCATAATATAGTATCTAGTAAGATTTGATTAATTTCACGATGTAATTTACATGCAGCGAGGCAGTGTTAAGGCACTCCGTTTTCCTCGCACCGCACAAAATTTGAAACATTGTTTGTTGAATGAGACATTGTTTTGTTGAAACTGAGCTTCGCGCTTTGTCTTGTTACCAGAGCGAGGAAATGAAAATGATTCGTACTCCTGAGTGGGATCTACGAGTATATTCTTGTTTAAAATACCAACTTAAAATACGTTATATAAATTCATTAATTTCAGCCATTAGTTAATATTAAAGCACTTTTATTTCTAAAATATGATGTTCTTTTTGTCTTACCACAGAGAAAAAAATAAAATAATTAATTCTAACGAGTTGAGTTAATTAGTTTTGCAGTCAGCCGATGTTCCACTGTGCCACGTTTAAAAATAGAATAAATAAATAAATCAGCTTCACTCTGTATTCCGCACCCAGCAGGGTAGGCAGAGGGAACCTAGTATTAAGACACTCCGTTCCTAACTTTTTGAGGAATTCTGGAGGCATTGCATGTTGAATAAGCACACACACAAGTAAAAATCATAATTATAATACCAAGTTATCAGGAAGCTGTAATTCTCTCATAATATTGTGGCTTAGTTAATGTAATATTTTGAGTCTGTGGAAAATGGCGTCATGTTTAAATTAAACTACTCATCACACGTAGTAGCTTTGACAGAAAATTCCCATCTAATTCATTCAAATATTTTAGTAAAGAAGAAAATTATATATTTTAACGTTAATTAAGACTAAGAGATTAAGACATTTTCCCTACTTTCGCTGGATTTTTGAGGTATTACGTGTTAAGTGGCGGAACCCAACGCCGCACTCTGCTTGGTTACCAGAGCGAAGAAGCGAAAATATTAAATACCTATTTCATTTCCTCAGGTGGAAATCGAACTCACAACCTGTCGCGTTTACAGTCGCTCGCTTGTGCTCTAAGCCACGTCTGGCTTCAATTCTATATTTATTTAAATTTGCATATAAACATACAAAATATATGATTACTCAATAGTAAATTAAGAAGTAATATAAATACTGTAATTTCGCAGCCGTGACCGATATTCTTGATATTGAGACCTTTGACTGATCTACTCATTGAGTGAAAGTTGAAGGTCGGACATATTATGTTCATTTTACGTTATACGTAAAGCAATTTACGTAAAATTATCTTTTTTAGAGGGTTTGGTTAGCATTTGAGGATTGATATGTTTTCATTTTATTGCTCCTGTAACGAGACAGAGTGTGGCGTTGAGTTCCGCCACTGAACACACGATTAACAATTCGTTCCCCAAACTAGGTTCCCCCTGATTATAATTTAAGTTTCCGTCTGCCTACCTTGCTATGTGCGGGATACAGCGTGAAGCGAAAAAATAAATTAATTTGTATATTATAAGAGTCCTATAAGTACGCTTATAGTGCCTATCGAGACCCAATTACTAAGCTTTTAACTTGCGTCCATCACAAAGTCCATATAACTTGACCCACTGAAGATCTATTAAAAGGTATTTTATTTTCTTAATCGTATATAGGTATGGTACCTATACGAAACATAACGCATAACCAAAAATATATTGCGATATT
>FASU01007547.1:0-10319 GCA_001486225.1 Heliconius pardalinus sergestus | reverse complement strand
CGACTTCCGAAAAAAGCTCAAGTGTCTCCCTATCCGGCTTCGTAGGAATACTCACATAATTCATCTTCTTTACTGTACTCTGTTCAATCCAACTTCTCCCCCGTACCTAAAGGAACGACTTGAATTTTTGGGCCGCTCACATCCTCGACGTCTGCGATCCGACTATAGGCTGGTGCTAAAAATTCCTCAACATTCCTCGTCATTTTATTTTCCTAACTATATATTAGACTAATAATCCTCAAAATTTTGCTACTATGACGTAGGTCTGAGGGCCTTAGGATCTTGGGCTACTTGCATTATTAAGAAATAATAGTATATTTTATTTAAATTAGAACTTTTTGTATTTTATT
This sequence comes from Heliconius pardalinus sergestus, assembly GCA_001486225.1. Lineage (NCBI taxonomy): Eukaryota > Metazoa > Arthropoda > Insecta > Lepidoptera > Nymphalidae > Heliconius > Heliconius pardalinus. Next base: position 9,969 of record FASU01007547.1, on the reverse strand, counting down.
TTTAAATATTATTAAATATGCCAGTCACTTAAAAAGTAAATATTTAGTTTTTGACTAATGAAAATAATTACAATTTCATCTGTCATTTGTGAAACATTCCTAAAATATGAACCGATTTGAAGCCTATAAAAACAAAATAGACATAAAAGATAAATGTAACATAAAAGATACAGAGATCAGTAAAAGTTTTTTATATCATGGAGGTAATGAAATATTTGACAAAATACATGATAATGAAGTATGTGATGATTTTAAACCTTTGGCAGCGACTGTACTAGGTATAAACAATACCAATATCGCTTTATCTGAAGATGTGGAATTCTCTGACTGTTGGACAGATGCAGATGCACAAGAGGCCTATTTAAAACAAGAACCCAAAACTTACATGATATTAGGGAAACCGGGAACAGGATGCTATAATCTAGGAGAAGCGTTAGCTAAGAAGCTAAATTGTATCCATATATGTCCAAAAAATGTGTTAATTGATGAAATAGAACAAAAAAGCCAAAGTGGAATATGTCTAGAATACAACATGAGACACAATAAAGTTTGCAAATTTGATATCATATTGACAATTATGAAGGAAAAATTGAAATCACCAGCAGTTGCACACAGAGGGCTTGTTATAAGTGGACTACCAATGGTCACTTCAGTTGATAGAAATTTATATCTATGTGATACTTTAATTTCAGAAGAAGCATTAAACATATCACAAAGTATACTCGACGATTTACTGTTATCTTTAAAGAAGAAAAAATCCAAAAAAATCGTACGATCACATTCATCTATGAGTAGCAAACCAGACATTTCTGATGAAGAAGAAGAAGTGGAAGAAGAACAAGAAATTGAAAATGAAACAGTAGCTGACCAAGAAGAAGAGCAAATTATAGAACTACCAAAATTTTACCTTAACACTTGCGAAAGTTTAACTTTTCACATAAAATCTATATATAAGACTTTGAATGTAATATTACTAGATCAAATTCAAGACGTATTCAATTTTAAACCTGAGATATTTATTTCTGTTTCATGTCCCAATAAGGATGTTGTCACTAAAAGAAGTCATAAATATATTAATTATTTTAATAATTTTAACACTTTGAAGCCATTTGAATGTTATGTAGACAGTGAAATCAAATGGCCTGCACATTACACATTATTAAATTTTGTAAAAACTTATGATACTCATATTTTTAATCCAAAATATATGTGCAAACAACCACATAATTTTTCTTCCAAGGTAACACAACAAATTTGCAATTTTAAAACAATTCTGACTCCATTTATAGAAAAAAAATTAAAGAATTATAGTTCCAAAAACATAATTAAATTGGACGGAAGAGTGTCTGTACAGCTCATGTCTCATATTTGTTTTGAAAGATTATTACTTATGTCTATTAAACCAGTACTTGTACCAGAACCCTTATATCTTGACGATCCTCCTGAAGATTACGAAGAATTTTGGAGATTAATTGAACAATTGAATGTGCTTCGTAGTGGTGTCCTTAGTTTTAATAGATACGCGTCGTTTTGGTACACCAGATGCCCAGTTGAACTAAAGAAGAGAAGGTCTATACACGGAAATGCAAAATTTGCAGTTACCGTTTTTAAACATGTATATTTATTATCATCTTTACAAGCTATGGTAGAGTTTTGTAGGAATCCCCGACCTTTTCTAAAACTAGAGTATTTAGAACCTACATGTCGTGTTATTATTATAGGTACAGAAAATTCAGGAAAAACTATGGTTGCAAAATGTTTGTCGTGGTTGTTTGAAGCACCTATAATATACTACAATTCATTTTCAGAGGAAATAAAAAAAAATAAATATCTTAGTTACTCTACAAATATATTAATTGAAATTAGGTCAAATATAGAGGACGCACGCTTTAATGAGTGGCAAAATAATGAATTAGAAAGAGTATCTAAATTAAATACATGGTTTAACACCATGTCAAGCCTTTTAGCCGCTTATTTGCCTTTGTTTAAAAAAAAATTAGCGCAACTAGAAGATGAACCATTTGGAGATAAAGCATCATTAAAGAAATTTGAGGTTTTAAGAAATCAACTTAATTTTTTACCAATTGACGATTTCGATACGTGTAAAGAAATTGCAAAGGATAATAACTTATTAAAATTCGCTCCGGCAGATTTATCTACACAATTACCTAAGCCAGCCATTCCTTTACTGGGTGATGAAGACGTGGATCGCGGTATTGCCTCATACATAGCAGCCAATGAATTAGAAAAAGAAATAGAACCAAGTGTTTCAGAATTAACTTTTGAATTAGTTACCATATTGCAAAATATCGACAATGATTCCCTAAATAGTGGTAATAAAACTTATGGGAAATTTATAATAGATGGATTTCCTTCAGACCCTGAACATTGGATATCTTTGTCAGATTCTGGTTTTTTACCAGATTATGTTATAGCATTAATTGAAAATAGAGAAATTGATTTGGACTTAGTACACCATTATACCAATGTACAAAAGTGTCCTAAAAACCACCAGGAAAGGTTTACTTTAGCAAATGATCCTTTGATTAAAGTAAAGTTATTGCGAAGTATACCCGTCAACTCTTCATCCCTCGATGTGCAAATGATCATAGACCAATTAGTCACAGGTGTTCTTGACCTCGTTTTTGACAAAGAAGTAAATATTTCTGAGGAAAACAATGAAACAAATACTATGGCATTAATGTCTGAAAAAATAGAGAAATTCCGTGAAAATTGGGATATTGTGAAACTACAATTAGAAGGAAACTTTAAACCGACCATTGAAATTGAGCTTGAAGATAAAAGTGACATAAATGTTATAGAAGAAGTCTTACTAAAAATGCGTAAAAGTTATTGTAAACCGCTGGAAATGGAAGAAGATGCATCTGAAATACGTGAGGATGAAAGTGAGTCAATTGAAGACCTAAATTATAATGATTCGCATTATCTCGGTGAAACAAATATATACTGCCCAGTTGCTTTTTATGATTACGGCATTTTATGGGAAGGTAAAAATGATTTTGTGACTAAGTATTTTAATAAATACTATTATTCTTCTAACGAAAATAACGTCAAATTGCTACAGGATGATATTACGAAGTATCAATATTACAACAAACCTTTAAAAATAATTCCACCTTTGAGAATTTGTGTAGTTGGTTGCATTGGTAGTGGTAAATCAACTATATCTAAAATAATAGCTAAAGAGTTGGGTTTATTTCATATTGATTTTGATAAATTTGTCAATAATATTCTAATACCAAAACATTTTAAAAGGGTTGGTTGGCAATATGAAAACAATTTCACTGATACAATAGATGCTGATGATGAAGAAGTTGAATACATCCAAACTGAGGAAAATAGTTTAAACGATATGACAGACATATTGTTCAGGGAAAAAGAATTAATAAAAATGATTAAAAATTATTTTGAGCAGGGTTCATCATTGCCGTCTGCATTTATTGCACGATTAGTTAAAAAACTTTGGTTTGAAAACCCGTATAGTAAAACTGGTGTCGTAATTGATGGTTTTCCTAAATTATCATCTGATGTAGAAGATATGATTAACAATTATTGTATTCCTGATATAATAATTGAGCTAGAATGTGATTCTGAAGTTGCAATCGATAGGCTATCCCCTCAATTACATAAAAAATGGAAATTACAATTAAAGGAAGCAAAAAGGAAAGTAGATAGAACATTAGAAATAGAAAGAAACACATGGAAGGATTTTATTACAAGAAAAATTGTCATTGAACTAATTATATATGAATTAATGGAGGGAGTCGTAATTAACTTTGAGGAACCACCAAAAACACCATCTATACAAAGTACAATTATGGATGCTGATCCCACAGGTTCCGCTAATGTAGACGCTTATTTATTTGCCACTTACAATCAACTCATTCAAGAGTATCCGGAACCAGTAGATCAAACGGAATGGGAAAAGTCCGATGATGCTCTTGAAAGAATCAACAATAGAATAGAAAATATATATCAAGTACAAGATGAAAATATTCAAAATTTGAAGGATATTATAGATGAACAAAAACTTAAAATTCTATCTTTCAATGGAAAAAAAAGGATAAATGTAGTTACACGAAGGGTATTAGAAAAACTTTCTAAGCTAAGAAATAGAGGTGAATCATTTCTAGAACAAACTTTCACTGTAAACTGCGATATAGCTGAAATACTTTTATTAGAAGGATTCTTCTTGCTAAGCAAATTTAACAGGATGTGTCCAGTGTTCATTAAAGATAATCCATATACTTTATTTAATCCATATAATGTAAGTAAGTCTAAAAATAGCGTATTTCCAATAATTCATCGCGCTTACATATATTTCATTTCATCGAAAGATAATGTTAGAAAATTTAGAAAAAATCCATTGGAATATGTGAAAGATAATATTATTAACCTATATATTCCTTATCCTTTAAGTATTAGTATTATTGGACCTCCAAAGTCTGGCAAAAGTGAATTGGCATCAAAGCTCGCTAAACATTATGGCTTAATTTGTATTTCGAGAGGTATGGCTCTTAGATATATTATGGAAAATATGCGGTGGACTCATTTGGGATTAAAGATTTCTTCATTTTTAAGTGCAGGACAATGCATTGATAGCAGATTTATTATGGAAGCTATTGTGACGGTAGCAATGATAGATAGCCGAACAATGTCTAATGGTATCATTTTAGACGGCATTCCTGATTCTCCATTTGAAACCTGCGAACTATCCAAACACGGTTTATTCCCTCTTATAATTTTTGATCTAAAAAGCACAAAGCAAACTGTACTTACAAATTCGCAGAATGAAATTTATAACGACATTCTTAAAATCAAACCGCCGTATTGTAGTTCACTTATAGATTTCAAGTTTTTAAATTGGGCAAAAAACTGTAAGCTTGTCAAAAACTTTATAAAAGAGGATACGCAAAACTTATACAATATTAATGGAAATAATTCGAAATGGCAATGCTATGCCGATGCGGTGAACGTTATAGAAGAGTTAATTCCAAAAGTTCACCACTACCTAACTTATGAAAAATCCAAAATTGTTCGAGCTGGCTTTATGGCCGTTACTAATAAAATATTTGAACAGAAAATGACTTGCTTTAAAAATTTTTGTCCAGTCTGTTTTAAAAGAAATACGCTGCGACACAGTGGGTTCCCTCCTGATAAAAAAGGTCTCGTTCAATATAAAAATCGTCTCTATTGGATTTGCTCTGAACATATAGATTTAGTATTAAAATTCCCTGAAAAAGTTTTAACTACTAAAAATATTATCATTCCGGAAATTCCATCACCAGTAACATTTGTAGATATGTCTATTGTTTACGAGAACGGTGTATGCATTGTAACGTACGCAGAAAACCTACCATCTCAAAAAATTCTTAAAGGACTTAATCAATTTGCTGCTTTATACAAAGATAAAATGTATTTATTTTGCAGCTCTAAATGTCATCTTAAATTTTTGGCTAAGCCTCATCTCTATTATGATATTAAGGTTTTCAAGAAAATGAATATATTTCCTAAACTGACATTAAAAGAAATACCTCACCTAGGTTATTTAGAACAAAGCGTTGGAAATATAATAACGGAAGCTTGTTGCGCAATCAATGCAACGAGACCCAAATATCCTGGCTTAAGTATCCGATTGTCGGCGCTCCTTTACCTAGCTTTATTTCTTAAAATTCACAATAATACTTTAAAGGAAGAAATTGTAGTAACGTATAAAAGGGTTTTTAAAGTATTCGAGGCTAGATGTAAACTAATAACGGATATTAGTTTACGTTTAACATCCATTAATAATCCGTTTGCAATTTATCCAAACTGTTGTCAAAAAAATAAACCTAAACAGTTAGAAGGGAGTATTGGAAAAAGTGATAGTCTTCTTACAACTATATACACGGAAGCTGATTTTAGTAATTGTATTGAATAATAACTACATTATAATTATTTGTAACTACCAATGTAACTTTAGTATATTTTAAATATATTAAAAACATACAAGTTTTTTCTTTATTAATTGAACTCATAACTCAAATAAGGGAGGTATGGAATGTATGTATATTTTAAAGATTATAGTAATTTTGAATTTTACTAATATTACAACAAAGCTAACTAGTATTTTTTTTTCAGCAAGTAGGGTACCGGTTCCCGATGAGAGGTTCGATTTTCTTTGCGAGTACCATAAACCAGCGAGGTAATTGCTTTAATACAAATATTTTTTATAATAATTTTATGTAATATTTCTAATAATAAGTATATACCGGCTTTGTCCGAATGGCCTTTCCAAATGCTTAAATTGTCTGTCATTATAGTATTAGATGTCTTTGTGTCTGTTAGACAGACTAATTAAATGTAATCTGTATAGTTAGTGACACGAAATAATGATGTTTAAATATTTCAGCAAAGTACCAGCATTTTTGAATGTAGTAGACATTGCGGGTCTCGTGCGCGGCGCAGCGGAAGGTCAAGGTCTCGGCAACGCTTTTTTGTCGCATATAAAAGCTTGTGATGCTATTTTCAACTTATGCAGTAAGTAATATTACTATTCCGAAGGCTTATGTAAGATGCCAGTTCAAAAATATTAATTTCTTTTTTTTTGTATGTTTTAAGTATGACAGTAAAAGAATATTTAAAAACCCGACAAGCGCGTGTCGGCCTCGCCCACCCAGGGTTCCGTACACAAATTGGTCTCTGAGCTTTTAGGCATGATGCTTATTACATATAAAAAACATGTTAAATGCTGTAATTTCAACGTTCAGTCAACGTGTTCAGTTCAACACAATCTGACTACATGTATCCTTATCACTTTAAAAAAAATCGAACGATAAAAGAGAGAGAAAATTTATGAAAATGAAATAATAAAATAAACGTATAAAGAGAACTCTGGAAACATGAAAAAATACATTTTTTTACTTTGGTAAATTATCTCGTATACAATATACTTATACGATTAACATTTTAGGAGCTTTCGATGATGAAAGTGTAATTCATGTGGATGGTGAAGTTGATCCTATCCGTGATTTGGAAACCATTGGAGAGGAATTACGTCTGAAGGACGAGGAACAGCTAGTGCAAAACATCGAAAAATTAGACCGGACCGTCAATCGGGGTGGGGATAAGAAACTTAAACCTGAGTATGTAAGTATGTCCTCACCACTTTTTTGTCATAGAATCAGGATTAGCAAAAACCGCCTAGTGGTAAGATATTTTGGTTTTAATTCTTTGTCGTAATTCGAGACATTGCGTGTTAAGTGGCGAAACTCAGCGGCCCTCTTTGCTTTGCCAAAGCAGAAAAATAAAACTGAAAAATAATTTAATATAATCATTCCATTGCTTATAATAATAATCAAACTCACGACCATCGGACTTGCAGTCAGACGCTGTCCTACTGCGTCACGCATCACGTCGGTGATGAAGTAGAGTTCGCGTGGCGCGCGTGCCTCTAAAAATAAATCCAGAAAAATAACATTTAAAAATAAAGTTTTAATTAGAGATCAACAAAAGAAAATCAAACAAAAAAATATATAATTTTCTCTATATAGAATTATGCATTCTCGTATGAATCGTTCCATTTTTTCAGCACGACAAGCGTAGATTCCAAGATTTTTTTCGTTTTTTGTACAGTGATAATGCCAACTTTACGTTTGTTTAACTTTTGATGCAGATACCGATGCAGGTTGATTGTAAAATTTCTTAGAATTATAATATATATTTTTTAAAGAGTTACTTTTATTTTTCAGGAAGCTTTAGCTAAGATCAAAACTATTTTAGTAGAAGAGAAAAAACATATTAGATTTGGTGATTGGAGTGCTGCAGATGTAAGTATTAAAAATGTATAATGATATATAAAATAATCAACACATTTTTATTTTCTTCAATATTTATAATAATAAATCTTTAAATATGTTTTATTTTTACTTAATACTGAATTTTGTCCATATTACAGATAGAAGTGCTCAACAAATATCTGTTCTTAACATCGAAGCCCGCGCTGTATCTTGTGAACCTCTCGGAAAAGGATTATATTAGGAAAAAGAACAAATGGTATTTTTTTTATTATTGAGGCCATAACGGCACAGTACCTCAACGCCTGACTATAAATTGTGGGATCGGTCCCCACAATCTTATTTATATAAATCGTGTTAAAAGTTTCATATTAATAAACAATTTGCATAAATACCAAACGGGTTTAAAAACATTAATGCTTACTCGTGCTTATGATGCGTATTTACATACAAAAGCTTTATCCATATTGCAGACAGCAGTAGTTACAGAAAACCTTGGGTTAATACACTTTTTTGATTGATTCGATTTCCCCGAGTGGAAATCAAATCCACCACCTTCGCGTTTACAATCACATACTTGTGCGCCTTCGCCTTCAGTAACTTAAATTAGTATTTTATAAATATGTTTAAATTTTCAGGTTACCCAAGCTAAAGGAGTGGATCGACAAAAACGATCCAGGAGCTCCCTTGATACCGTTCTCGGGCGCTTTAGAGAGCAAACTATTAGATATGGAGCCCGAAGAAAGGAAGCAATTCCTCAAAGAAAACAACATCACCAGGTAAAGAATGTTTTATTTTATATTTAAGGTTCCTTTTGCTGAATAGGAAGAAATGAAATTTATCAAACCAAACATATTAACATTGAGACGCTATCCTACTGCGTCACGAGGGCCTTTAATTATTCTTATAGGCATAGGGAACCAAGCTGTAAGTCGCTTCGTTCTCCACTTTTCGCTTACTTTGAAAACATTTTTTTCGTGTATACTGATGCTGCACTTTATTTATATCACGTGACATAAATATTCCCTCAAATGAAAATGAAACTTGCTTGCATCACAGAAAGTTATTATTCTTTTTTTAGTAAGCCAAATGGAGTCTTCGACATTTTCATATGTAAATTTACAATATAATAAATATTGCAATAATAACAATTAAATATGATTTTATGTTAATAACGATATTATTTTTATTTCAGTGCATTAGATAAAATTATAGTTCAAGGCTATAAAGCACTGCAGTTGGAGTACTTCTTCACGGCCGGCGCTGATGAGGTCAAGGCGTGGACTATTCAGGTATGTTTTAAAGATTTTTAGTCTCATTCCACACTGAGTAAAGAAAAATCTCCTTTAGAAAACTTCAAACGCTAAGAGTACGTATAGTATAGTACGTTATTGATCACTGCACTTGGACGGTTTCCAAGAGACGCGGGTTCATACAATGCAAGGCTTAAAATTTTCATAGGTTTTCTAAAAAAAGTGTTATTCCGATGTTTTAAGTGTTATGTAATACTTAAGTAAATTAAAAGTATATAAATCATCATACTAGATTGAGTTCCACCTACATGTGGGAAGCAGTGTATTAACAGTAAGTTCCCTCTTCCACCCCACTATATGCAGTAAAAACAAAAAACATCGAGGTCAACAACTGTTGACGTTTCTTAATTATTTTTTTAGGTATGGGTTTGAAATATTTTTTCCTATATGCTGTTCCTGTAAAAGGAGCACAGAAGCTTCCACCTGTATATATCATTAGCGACCCAAATTTATACTTATTGTTATATAATGACTAAATTATACAAAATATTTACATCAATTGTAAGTTTTGTGTTATTCTGATGTACGTATAAGCTGTACTACTGTATAGTTTCATCGACATCCATTCAATAGTTGTTGCGTGAAACAAACATGCTCAAATTTCCACATTTATAATATTAATAAAATAATATTTTTTATTTTCATATTTACAGAAAGGAACTAAAGCCCCTCAAGCTGCCGGCAGAATCCACACGGACTTTGAGAAAGGTTTCATAATGGCGGATGTGATGCACTATAAGGATTTCAAGGAGGAGGGATCGGAAGCTGCATGCAAGGGCGCTGGGAAATACAGGCAACAAGGTAACATCTATATGTTTTTATTTTATTTTAAACTAGCGACCCCCTTGCGGCTTCGCCTG